>CM021102.1:551300372-551466468 GCA_007115665.2 Sequoiadendron giganteum
TCAATTTACAAAGAGACATTTGATCATCGACTATATTGCGCTTGACCTAGTGATCAATAACTACCTAGAGTGTACGAGGTGTTTCAATTTTGGGGATACGACTACATGATATGACCCTCCAATATTCATGGAGCGAATCTAGGCCTCTTTATTGTACAAAATGTACATGTGGGATCTAAACATAGAAACAATTCAGAAAAAAAACCACTACGAGATTAATGCCATATTATGGTCCATCATATTACAGTGGTGAATGGAGAAGGCTAGCAGAATATAATCCTAGCATGTTAGCATATGGTCTAAATTCGAATATGTATACACATCGTCTCCAATTGGAAAGTGTAAAATAAATTAATAGAGGTCATCTCATGTATATAGATGGACGTGCATACACACACAAAAATATTGGATGATTTATAAATAGTATTAAGGGAAGGGACCCTACTCTAAGACCGAACTGTTAATTTGTTGAGGTTATAAATGATAAAGATGGATATATGGAAAGAGATGTTGATATATTGATAATGGTTGAGGCTATTATGGACCTTACCATTGGGGATGAGTTATTGATTGATTACCCCTTCTTAAAACGTACTCCTGTGTGAAAGAAAAGGGAAGAACAAGGTCTCCCTAAGGATGATCGTAAGGGCAGAAAACCAAAGAATAATAAATGAGTGTGGACTGATGTTTTATAAACTATGTTGTCAAAATTGGGTTTTATTTAAATTATTATATAAAAAGGTAGTCTATAAAATAATGTTCCATTATTCAATTGATGTATATATGTTCATACAATTTTTATTTTTTTTTAAGTCATATTTGGTTATATTTCTTTGAAATTGATACATTTATGATTTATCCAATTGTTGCCAAACATTAAATAATGCTTGCGCTTGTTGATAGGTAGAAGATGTTGATGAAACACATACTAATACCCAAGATACAACTGGGTTATTAAGATTTGGACGAGATGATCCAAACCATCCTTTAAACCATACCGGGGCGAAAAGAGCAAGATTGAAGAAAATACTACCACCTAAGAAATTTGAAGAGCTGATGAGATCCACATACACTGATGGCATGCCACTTAGCCTTAATTATGATGATCGTGGTAGTGAAAATGCAGTGCATGAAGAATGATTGAATGAAATGCTTACAGATTTCTTTGGGGATGGAAACAATGATGACAATAATGATCATATGGTTGATAGTAACGATGATAGCAGGGGTAATTACCACCAACATAATGTTGATGATAACAACTTGAAAGACTCCATCAAGCAAGCATCGAAGACACCCGTGTTCAAATCGGGTGCAAGTATAACCTCAAAATTGGCATGCACATTAATATTATTAGAAATCAAGTCACTATTTGGTTGGTCAGACAAAGGATTCACTACCCTACTGAAGTGAGTTGAAATCTATTTCTTACTTTGCATTATCAATTGGTGTACATAATTCGTAAACATTCATCAACTTCTTTATATTTCTGTAAGGGGATTTTAAAACCATATATTGTATATAAAAAGTCCTAGTATAGATTGACATATCAAACATGTTCATCATAAGTCAAACATTCAATTGATTTAATCTCTGACAATCTTACAGGGCACTAAAAACTAAAATATTCCTTGAAGAGAATGTGTTGCCATCAACTTGCAGAGAGGTGTGTTTGTTGTTGGTTGAGTTAAGGATTGAATATAAGCAAATTCATTCATGTAAAAATGATTGCATTTTATACAAAGATGAATATCAAAACAAGGTAGAATGCCCTGTATGCAAAGAAAAGAGATATCGTATAGATGTACAAGGCCCTACAGTTCCAAAGAAGGTTTTACGTCACATGCCAATTATACCTAGACTTCAACAAATGTTTCATTGCAAGTCACTTGCACAATTGATGGTCTAGAATGCAAAGAATAGGAGTAAAGATGGATTCATGCGAACTCTGGCCAACTCCAAAGCAATGAAACACATAGAGGAAAAATGGCCAAGAAAATTTAAAGATGAACCCCGTAGTATCAGGTTTGGTCTTGCAATGGATGGAGTCTTCCCATTCTCTTTCTTGAGCTCAAATTATAGTGTTTGGCCAGTCGGATTGATAGTATACAAGATTCCCCCATGGATGAGTGCTAGAAAGGAGCACCTTATGCTAACTCTCATTGTTCTAGGAAAACATCAAGTTAAAATACATGGATGTTTATCTTGCAACTTTTATTAATGAGATGCAACTGCTATGGAAAGACACAAGAATGTATGACATATTACATCCTCCATCAAATAGGTCCTTCATGTTGTATGGTGTGCTATTTTGGACTATTCATGATTTCCTAGGACTTGGTGTTTGTTCTAGTAAGATAAAATATTTACCTATTTCACTCATAAATTTTTTTCATCCCAACTTTCGTACTTAGTTTTATACTATTTTTTTGATGTTATTAACATTACTTGTTGAATTGTGGGGCTTCAAACAAAGGGGTTATTTGCATGTCCAAGATGTGCAAAACAATTTCAAGGGCAGTATTCTAAAGATCTACATAAATTTATTTATGCAAACAACAGGGTTTTTCTACCACTAGATCATAGGTTTAGAAATCGCCTGAAGAATCAATTTGATGGAAAAGTTGAAAATAGAGGCCCTCCCATGATTATGGGTCCAGGTGATTAGCTTAAGAAGTATGAAGATGCTGAATTAAAAGCTTGGGAAGATTTTTTTGATCAAGGTGATTCAATTAAAGAATCAGAACAAGTTGTAGTTCATACGCCAAAAGGAATGAAAAGGAAATCCATATTTTATGAGCTCCCTTACTTGAAGGATCTATTAATATCTCACCTATTAGATCCTATGCACATCTTCAAAAATGTCCTAGATTCTATATTTCAACATATATTGGGCAAAGAGAAGGACACCTTGTCTTCGAGGAGAGATATTGCTCTTTCGCGTACCAATTTTGATAGAAAACATTTGTGGCCAAGCAGGGAAAATGAAACATATGTAGAAGCTGCATGGATTTTGAAAAAAAAAAGCTAGACCAACTAAAAAATGTCATTCGTTCAATAAGGACACCTATTGGTTATGGGTCATCATTGGCTAAATCTTTTACAGTCGATGGACATATCACAAGATTTAAAACACATGATTTTCATAATTTAATGAAGGTATTATATATCATCATTTAACATTTACTAGTAACATTGATTAAGTACTAAATATATTTTGATATTTTATTGTGTGAGAAAAAATTACTAATGACCTTTTCATAAATGTGTTTGATAGCATATCATGCCATTGGAAATTAGGGGGGATTCCTATCTTACAGTTGACTTAAGGAATGCCATAAGTCGATTGTCAGCATTTACAAGGTATGTGGTTATATGAAATGTTCATGTGTGAGAGACATAGAGATATTATATTGCATTTTAATTTATGACTAAAGGTTCATAATAATTTACTACTCTTATATTAGGTGGGTGACCTCCAAGGAGATCCATGAATCTGAAGTGTCAAAGTGGAAGAAGGAAATCGCAAAAGTTGTATGTGTATTTGAGAAGGAGCTCCCTACAAGTTTCATGGACCTACAAGTCCATTTACTTATACACCTAGTCGATGAAATTGAATTGGCGAGTGTCATATCAATGAGGTGGATGTTTTTCTTTGAGAGGCATATGAAAAATCTTAAAATATATGTCTGACAAAAGGCACATCCAGAGGGTTGCATGGCCGAAGGGTATGTATTGAAAGAAGCATTTTTCTTCCTGTGTGAATTCCTTGGTAAGGATTTTGAATATGGGCCATGCGTCTGGGATGAAGAACGAGCATCATATATTCGATGGAGAAAAACCACAATCTAATGGTGTTGAAGTACAAATTAGTAAGTAAATTCACGATTAGTGTGGTTGTTTTTCTTGCAATCATTAATTTACTCTGTAATTTATTTGTCAAATTAACAACATGACATTTGGAGTTTGAAATAAACATGTTGACATGTAATAGGTGTAGATGAAAGTTCTATACTCAACAAGTTCATTCTATACCACATGGACTTTATGAACAAATGGATTGATCTGTATGATAAAAATAGAGAAGAAGTGTTAGAAGCAAGGATACATTTTAAGAGATCGAACCCAAAGAATACTCCACTTCCCACTGATTTTCTTGGGGAATGGGGCAAAGATTGCACACTAGAATGGGTTACTAAACAAATTCAAAATCAAATAGAAGATGCAGGTATAGATTCAAACATAACAAAAGATGAAATCAACATGTCTAGAGGATGTGAAAGAAAGGTACAGTTGGATTTTTACAAAATGTTGTTTCCTTACAATTTTGACACTATTAACGATTTTAATATTCATCATTATATTTGTTTTCACTGAAATAAATGGTCTTTCACAGGCAAGGAAATATCCAGCAATGTGGGCATATGGTTGACATTATCGTGTAGAAGTGTAGATGTAAAGAGACGATCCTTCGATTGTGGCATCATGGTTGACTTCAAGCAATCCAGTTGATCAAGATCAAAAGATAAGAATATAATTCAAGGGAATCTATGATATATTGGGAAAATACAAGAAATTATTGAGTTGGATTATCGCTCTTTTAAATGTTGTATTTTTAAGTGTAGATGGTATGAAGCATTTGAGAGGACACAAAGACATGATACCCATAGTGGATTATTTTCTATAGATTCTTAATGCTTCCTACCGAAGGATAAGGAGCCTTATGTTCTACCAATTCATTGTGAGCAGGTATTTATTTAACTCAAACAAGAAGCGGTAGTGATCATTGATCTATTAATTCCTAGTTTATTGTGAATATATACATGTGTTTATTAATCAATAAAATATTTATAACATACGTTTGATATATGTTTTTTGTTCGTGTGCAGGTATTTTTCTATGAAGATATTTTGGACCTGAAATGGATGTTTGTCATACATTATGATCCAAGATTAAGGCATGTATTTGATGAAACATTAGTGGATACTGAGCAAAACAATGATGGTGAACAAAATGAGAGAGAGGGATTAGATAACATTGAAGAAACTGACATCCATGATGATGTTGAAGATGGTTATGTTTAGTCACAAGAACAACAATCCAGAGTTAGATGATGTTATGGAAGACAACAATATGGATGGTATAGAAAATGATGATCCAAATACATCTGCTAACAATATAGATGGTGTATAGTCAAATTTCAATGATGATGAAGATGATGCAGGTCAAGATGAGGATGATGATAATATTAAATACTTGAAAGAACATATGAACATTAACAATGATATACTAGATGACATTGTAGCAGACAATAATTTTAATGACCAAGACTTCTAAATTTTTAGAATTATTTGCAATCCATGTTTAAAAAAGGATGATTCTTATGGCCCAAACTTTGAAATGCTTCAGTAATATTATTTGTGTCGATACAAATTACCTAATGCAATATCCTTAAATTGTTCAATCTTTGGTATGAAATGTTGGTAGAAAAAATTACGATTACTTGGATGCTTCTTCCATTCATTTTGTATCAACATATGTTTGTGAAGACACAAAAGTTAATAAAATATTAATACACATAACTCATAATTATTTAAATAAACAACTTTGTTAACTTTATTATTTTTAAATAGTTTCCATTTTTATGTTGAACATAATTTTGAACATGTAATTGAAAACATCCACAGTAAATGCTTTACTATATCAACATATTCATTCACATAAGCACAATATTGAGGCTCAATAACTGATATTCATTCAAATATAAGAAGAAATAAGTATGGAAAACATAAGAAAAAATACAGAATGATAACACAATCATGGAGAATCTCTGATAATAAGATGTTTTATTTCATTCATAAGCTCAAAATAATCACACGGTAACAACAAATGTGTCCTAATAAATCTTATGAATTGAAATAACTTGAAGAAACCACTTTGGAGACAACACAATAATAGATAATCATGAAATTTAACACAACAATTGAACACCAAAATAGATTACCAATCATGAGCAATCTTCTCCATTATGTTGTTTCAAATATCTATACATTTATAGTAGAAGTCTTTGATATGATATGGGTGGGTGGAATGTGCAATCTATCTTCTTACTAATGCCTACTATAACGAAAATGAAAATGGAATATGATATGATGATCCTCTCAAAATTGGCCTTGGTTTCCTATTTATATAGGAAGCAACAAGCTTTAGGCCTTTTACAAAAATAGACGATCCTTCAAAACTACTTCTTTTACTAACAACTAATTAATTTGTATAATTGAATAAATAACAAGGCTTAAGACACTTTAGATGTATGTTTCCTTTAATCAATGTAGAAAGCCCATGATCATAGATCTGGAAAATCTTTCCTCTCCATGATAGATGTCTAGATGCCCTTGCCTTAGTGACCTACTCATCTAAAGCCAAATACTTCTCATCCCATTGATACACCGTAAAATTTGATGGCCACTGATATTCCTGGATCTTTGGTATGTTTGAAATATGTGTCTACCATCGACTATCCAGTAGTGCCTTTGTATCATTGAAAAATTTCAGATATCCAACATCAAGAGAAATCAATCCATCCATGATCAAATTGAGCCTATGAAAACCGGTGTCACTATCCCCCTGAACATGGGTTAAACACTTACGAATAACCTGACCAAATTCCTTCTTCCATTCATCCAAATCTTTTAATTGACCATCATCTTTCATAATTTTTGGCATATACCATTGTTTTAAGGTATGGAATGAATCCATTCATGCCACATTCCTCTTATCCTCCCCTTGTATATACTGAAATTTATCAACAATCATTTTTACTATTTGCTCAGTCGGTTTTAATGTTGTAGGAGCGTCATGACTCCTTTGTCGAACTCTGCATAACTTAAATAGAGTGTGGTGAATAGGATGCAGCCTTTGAAATAGGGGGTCCAATACAAGCATATGTGCCTTTATTTGATCAATTGCTTGCTGAAGTGATTTATAATTGTCATGCACACTATCCAGTTTATCAATAACCAACTTTATTCTATACTCAAGAATCTTTTCCATAACTTCAAAAACTTTCCATTTTACTTCATCCTGAGCCTCCTTCATTTCATCCACTTCCTTCTCAAGAGTCTTTGCTTGCTCGACCAGAATGCTCTGTACTATATTTAATGGACCACTAGGAGGCTTATATAACACTATCTCCTTGCTTTGTGAAGTTCTTGCTCCTTTTAATTGTTCTTTCAATTTGACATTCTCCATAAACAGTTTATTAACTTCATCATTTAAGAAATTTTGTTCCCTTTCATACTCCTTTAATTTGTCCTCCAATCCCTTAATAGTTGCACGAGTGAACATGGTTGAGTGCATGGTCATTGTGGTTGCCTCCAAAGGGGCGGTTTCCTATATTGTTCTTACCATTATTGCCCCTTTCACTCCTTGTATTACATCCAACAGTTTAGGCTTTTGTGTGTTTTTCTGCTTGATCCAAATGGCCAAGGTTTCAATTTTGGGGTTATACCCAGTTCTACTTACTCCTTCATTAGAGTCAAACTCTACAATTAACATTGGATCTTCTTGAGCCCATACTTGATCAAGCAAAAACATATTCTTTAATTACAACCCATGAAAAATGAACATGCTCTAACCTTCTAAGGGCTAATATCAATGTGGTCAACCCTCAATTCATTAAAGGTTTGTGCCACCATTTGATTCTTTTCTGGTTCTTCAATTCCCACTTCATCTGACTCTATTTTCTCTTCAATTTATTTTATCTTCATCTTTGTCTAGAAATCACTAAACTCTGGAGTCTTGATGAACTCATCATCCTCTATAAACCTCCTGGCAACAATTTCTCTCTCATCTTCATGTATCTTTGCATTGGTTTTTTCTGCATCATCCATCCTTTCCTCATGCCTATGGGTGCTAGTCTCATGGATGGGCTGATCAACCTCAATATCACCCTTTAATGATTGCAATATAGTGGCCACATCTTCAGTATCTCCCACCCCTTCACTCCCCTCATAAGGTACCAATGGCTCAATGCTCTACGTCTTTTGTCTCTTGGGAGAAAATTTCTCCATGGGAGACTCTGATGCTATGTTTGGGGTGTGCTTTGTAGTTATCTTACCACCATGTTCTTGAAGATACACTTCTTTTTTACCATATAAATCCTCAAATTTATCAATTATCCGATTGATCCTTTTGATGGGGTCTTTTTCTTCAACGAAATAGCCAGGTAAACTTTTGTCATTTTGCTTCTTCCTTCCTTCAAGCTTCATTATAAGCTCCCATTTCTTCTATCTAAGGCACACCTCTAGAAAAGTAAGGCAGTTTCTTATCACATCTTCCTCATAATCTACTTGGTGTGGCATTGCCATTTTGGTAAGAAGATCGTGCCTTATGTTATTCATATGATTTTTAGGATCAAAGGCTCTTGATTTTCTAGAACCCAACGCATAACTTGTCTTCAAGTAATATTGTAACTCCTCTAGTGTATCTGAGCCTACTGTTCAGTCTCCACATTTGATTAAGTATGGCAAAAATGTGCCCTTCTTTTGTTTATGCATTACATCCTTTTCCATCCATATCATTTGCCACATAAATTTAAGAAATGCTAAGTTGAGGGGCACAAACTTTGCCAGTATGTGTGGAGCAGTAGGGCAGCCATAGATTCTTATTATTGTAACTTATGGGAAAAAGAACCAATCACCAAAATTATGTGTGTGACCCTATTCCTGTCTCAGGTCCAAAGGTCTTACCAATTGTTGCATTTTTTTTGGCAATCTTGGCATTGAATAACCAAGAACTCGAAGGATTTTGTGCACAAAGTCTTCATAGAATATAGCAAAGCTTGAATTCTTGCATGGAATATCCCAAAAATAGCACCACTTCTGGATAGGTGTGGCGTTCCTTTTCTCATCACTCTAGCCAAGTCCATTCATTTAGTCCAATGGTCTCGATTCTAGTATAGTATCAAATGGAACAGTAAGTTATAGTGTATGAATGTAATAAATGCTCTACCTTTTATGACTTGTGAGAATTCATCATCCAACACCCTCTCAAGGTATGAAGCAAATTCATACTCAATATTAGTCCCAGGGTTTTGAATTCTCATGGCCATCATCATCAGGCTTATTGGCATTTTATCTTGAGCATCCACCCCTAGTACTTGGCACAGAGCTAGATATGTATTCACAAAATAATATTGAAAATATCTCACAGTGAATGGTTCAATATTGGAAGTAGAAATGGGAATCATTATGTTACTAATGCCTCTTTTCATATATAGGGGTAGCTCATCACTTCTATAAGTTCTTCTTAACCTTTTATAATAGTCCTCACTCTTCTGTAGGTTTATTTTGGTCAAAGCCTTCTTTTTTAAGCCAAAACACTCAATGATAGCAACTCTAGTTACCTCTACCAATATTGATCCATTTGGAAACTTTACTACCTTGGTTGCAGAGTGATAATGCTTGGCTAGTAATTTGATAAACTCCACATCAATAAACATGTTCGGGACAATCTTTGCTAAATCCAACATCCAAGGGTTTGACACTAGAATCTTCTCATTTCTCTTACTATAAAAATACCAAAATAAGTCCCACCCGAATTTGGGAATGAGAGCATCCCTACAACCTTGTGCAGTGTCTACAAGAAATTTATGATTTCCCTCCTTGGTTTATCCTAGAAATATATCTAATATAGACTGGTAGAGTGGTCTCTTCTTTACCTTAGGTTCTTCTTCCTTAATTTTGGCCTTACTTTCATTTACTTCTGATTGTTTTCTTTTAGGAGGCATATTTCAAATTTTCCTACTATGACTTCAAATAATAGAGCTCTACCAAATACTACACCAATCAAGCTTCTTCAAAGGGTTATTCGTGCACTTAATCGAGTGCTCATCATTCACAAAGATCCTTTTCTTGGTGTCCTCAACTCGATCCACAACAATCCATTTCAACTGAGCACAGTCTTAGGCAAATTCACTTGCTTTTGACGGCATAGTATTTAGTCATATCAGTATTAATGCCAATTCTTCACCAGATAGTTTCCCAACAAGCTCAAATCCTTGAAATTAATTTTGAAGCATGTGTGAGGGCATTTATTGCTGTAAATTATAATGATGCCATGATTATCGTACTACCGCTATCTCTTATTATACCCATTGCAGTATGGGGGTGTTTTTCCCTTCCATTATGATGTTTACCACACTACCACCTTGCTTAAAACCTCTTACTACAAGGTTGTGGTGTATACCGCTCTACCACAACCATATTATCCACCTCACGTAGTACTATAGTGTCCACTTTTCTTTCATTCTTACCACTCTACCGCCTTGCTCAAGACTTCTTGCTACGGGGTTGCGGTGTACACTGCTCTACCGCACATGTTGCTCACCCTCTCAACGGTATAGCGGTGTATGCTTTATCTTCTTCTTTACCGCCTTACCGCACTCCTTTGAATTGCCTTATGTGGGATGGCTTAAACGTAAGTCAATTGAAAAATATTATGGCTTGACTATAGGGAGCATTTAAATGATTAACCATACGTGATGATCGATTAACTTAGAACTCAGGGCCGGTACAAAGAATTATTTTAATGGCTCGACTCATGACTCGTCAACATGAAATTGATTTTTTCATATACATATTGTTTTTGTTTAGTATTTAATTTTTTTAATTGAAACAATGCAAATAATATAAAAAGGAGGCAACAAGGTTTCCAAAAGAGAGAAAAAGATTACAACCAGGCTAACAACCAGCAATACAGTCACTTACAATCACCAAAAAAGTAGACAACTAGTATTTAATTTTTTTTTGTACGTAATTAAGCAGGAGATTGTATTAATCAAAATTCAAAAAATTACAAATCATCTACCATTACAGGAATAGATTTCCAATAGATTTCCCAACCAGTCAAAAACTCAAGCGGACAAGCTAGAACTATGCTTCAGAATTTTCAAGCTACCCAAACCACCCATTTTGATCCTCACCAAAGGCCAAGACAACCACCAAAACATCACCAAAAAACTAACTGAACCACCACCAAGAGCCATCGACAATCACATAAGCCAAAAAACCAGCACCATCCCACCATGAGCCCAAGGTCACAAGAAGCCATTGAGATGGGGGAAGTCATTAAATTCCTCCACCCACTCCAAATCCTCAGTCTCCACCAGCTTAAGATATTTTTTTAAATACTCCACCCCAACTGCAACCACCATTTGATGCCTGACCAACATTGGTCCTTTCGACTCCAATAGAAGCGGAAAAAATTGGACCACCGCACCAGGAGTTTTGAGCATTTCCAGGTCTTTCAAACGTGGTGCCCCAGAGCCAAGAATAGAGGCCCGAAATAACCTCATCCATGCCACCCAGGAGATTAGGTTTGAATAGTTTGCTTATCATTGCCCGAACTAGGTTTTTGGGGGTGCTTTGATCAAGAAAATATGCCAGAAAATGAGAGACTATGTGGGAATTAACTTGAATCATTTCACTATAGGCCACATGCTCTCGACCCAAAACCATTTTCACTGTGGCCACCATCAAGGGATCAAAATCTAGAAGAATCTATTTGAGCCTCTAGTCCATGGGTTTTTTGAAACCCCCTGACTCACATCGCAATCCAAGAAAATTAGAGTGTCGTGCCCAAAGCCGGATAGCGCCTTGATCGATTTAAACACTACATACTTCGCATCCTTCTCCATTATTCTTTCTCACCCAACTAAATGCTCTGGATGCAAATGCAGAATGCAAAGATCACCACCTTCGCTAGATTAAAATGAATGCCACCCTTTCATGACATTCATTTTAATGCGTACATGCCACCCTTTGAGTTGCCGAAAAGTCATGTCGAGACCACCAACCAGGAATGTCGTACCCATGGTATAAATGAGGGTGACGTTCAATCGTGTTTTTTAAAGTATTTAATTAATTATAAGGATTTGTATTATTTTTATTTTCTTTTCCATTTTAAAATTTAGAATTAGTAAGTATAATTTTTATTTATATTAGGTATTTAAATAGTTTTAATTTTTTTAAAAAACTCAACTAATATTATCTAAAAAAATCTATAATTACTAAATGTTCAGTTTAACTGTTCAAAATTTTAAAATGAAAAAGAAAATAAAAAGAAGACAAATCCTTATAATTAAATACCAAAAAAAATAGTACAATCCTTATAATTAAATACTTTAAAAAAGCAATATGTATATGCATAGAGTATTTTGTTAACCAAGTGGTTTGTAAATTTATACCAAGCAAGGAGTAAAATGATAGAATAGTCAATTTAGTAGAATAAAAAGTAATTTCGTCTAGCACTTGGTAATTTAGGCCTCGCAAAACAAATAATATTTACATGCTTGTAAAAAAGTAGAATAAAAAATACTTTAACCACACGCGGTAGCACATATTATGCAACATGCGCATAAATAAATTATATGTAATCTGTATAAGATATTATGCAATGTAGGGCAGACTTTTGCAAGTAAAGTATTATTATGTTGTGATAAAATCAAGAAAAGGGTATCAATGGAGCAAACAGTTTCAAGGGTCAACAGTTTGATATCAACCATCAATTGACAGTTTCATGTTTGTCTTCTTCAAATAGGATATGCCTTTGGCATAAAATATATAGCGCCATTTTGATAAAAAGTGCCAATTTTTTCAAAAAATTGGAGAAAAATACATTAAACCCTTAATTAAATTTCAACCCTCAACCCTCAACCCTAGTTAAACCCTAATCCATCATAACCCCTATACCCTCTACCCTATACATTGGACCCTCAACCCTAATCCCTTAACCATATACGTACCCTCAACCCCTATACCCTCTACCGTCCTATACAATATTGGACCCTCAACCCCAATCCGTCAACCATATACCCTCAACCCTCTACCCTCAACCTTAAACCCTAATCCTTGAACCATATTATACCCTCTACCCTTGACCCTAATCCCTCAAACCCAATTACTAAACTCTCTACTCTAATCCCTCAACCCTTAATTAACCCTCACCCCTCAACCCTAGTTAAACCCTAATCTAGCCTCAACCCCTATACCCTCTACCCTATACATTGGACCCTCAACCCTAGTAATCCCTCAACTTGCATACCCTCAACCCTCTACCCTCAACCTTAAACCCTCAAGAATAAACCGTTAAACCTTCTTATACCCTCTATGTCCCTCTAATCTACCCTACACATTAAACCCTCAACCCTCAATTCTCAACCCTCACCCCTAGTTAATCCCTCAACCCTCAACCCTTAAACCCTCAATTACCCTCAACCCCTATACCCTCTACCCTCTACGTTAGAACCTCAATGTCCCTAATCGACCTTCAACCATATTATACCCTCAAATGTCCTAGCTATACCCTAAACCCTCTACCCTCAACCCTTAACGTCCCTCAACCCTAAACCCTTAAACCTTATAGATACTTTGCACCCTAAACCCTAATCCTTGAACCATATACCCTCTAGTATGCTCAAGCCTATTCCCTCAACCCTAGTTAAACCTTTAAACCCAATTACTAAACTCTCTACCCTAATCCCTCAACCCTCAACCCTTAATCCCTCAACCCTTAATTAACCCTCAACCCTCTGCCCTATTCAAACCCTAATCCCTCAACCCCTATACCCTCTACCCTATACAATATTGGACCCTCAACCCTAATCCCTCAATGTACGTACCATATACGTACCCTCAACCCCTATAGTTGCACCCTCTACCCTATACATGATTGGACCCTCATCCATAATCCCTCAACCCTCTACCCTCAACCTTAAACCCTCAAGCCTCAACCCTTGAACCCTCTACCCTCTGATCTACCCTATAGATTAAACCCTCAACCCTTAATTCTCAACCCTCATTAACCCTTAATCCCTCAACCCTCAACCCTTAAACCCTAAACCCTAGTAAACCTCTATACCCTCTACCCTCTACATTGGAACCTCAACCCTAATCGACCTTCAACCATATACCCTCAAACATCCTAACTATACCCTAAACCCTCTGCCCTATTGATTTTATTTTTTCTGTCTCTCTCTTATTGTTCTTAATTTCATAAGGATCATACATTGACCTTCTTGCCCCTCGTAAAGTTTGGACCACATCCATTACCTCCACATAAAACTGAACATCCTTAGTCTTCTTGGTTCCCACCATGATATGGTTATGCAAATGAAAATGAAGCAAAGTAATCATCTCCTTCGCTACCTGGAAGAATGCATGATTAATGTTTTGATACATGATATCAACTCTCTCTTTTGCTCTCATATTTGAATACCAAAATCCATTATGGTGGGCCTCCAGAGTTCCAGTCATCTTCTTCCTCTTCCACCAAATGTTGGCCTGATCCACAAGTCTGCCAGCCTAATTGGCTTTGTTTTTGAAAGTTGAAGTTTCTCCTGATCGAGTCACCAGTGTAGCTCTCTCTACCTTTCAAACTCTTTCACTGCTATAGATCATCTATGGGATTTAATCATTTATACCACATGGTTTATGTGCTTTGAATCCTTGGATCTAAAGGAAATTTCCTTAACATAAATACTACTAGGGAATTTTAATGTTGGCATGTAGTTGGCATTAAAGTTGGTACCTGGAACATTGAAAATTATCCTTATATAAGAATTCCCTCCATCTTGTTGGCTTGTTACACTCTTGATGGTGGCTACATGAAATGGAACCATGATGCCATATATGGGTACCAAAACAACATCATTTTTTGTATCAATTTGAATCATGAGCTCTCAGCTAGAAATGGGATATCATCCACATTTTTGTAGGAAACCATCTCAGTGGATGGCTTGGAAGAGCCATGTCTATCTCCTATACCAATGCCCCCTACAACCAATCTTCTTGCAATCTCCTCGTTCTTTTTCCTTGCAAGTTCTGCTTGGTATTGTCGGTGTTTCTCTTCTTTTGTCATCTCCTAATTATTAGATCATAAGGTTGCCTTGGAGATGCCTCATTCTCCTCAATTTACCTCAGACTTGGGTTTTTTTTTCACTTCCTTGTCTTCATCATCATCGTTAAATGAGTATGCAACATCAGTGTATACTTTGGAGCTAACCCTAGTTGCATTTTCAGGCCCGTTATCCTTAAAAACCACAACACCAACAAGGAGCAATGAATAATTCTATGTTTTGGGGTTACCATTTTGCAACTGCAGATTCTAAAACCCAAGTGATACATTAAAATCCATTCCAACCTTCACAATTTTATCATTTCTTGAACTCAAACTTAAACTAGACTCTCAAAATTCGATCCCTATTCCTGTTCCTATAGACTTTGTAAGATGAGGCAAAATTTCAGGGCCATCTCTTTGAACTACCTCCATAGCTGCCTTATATTGACATACATGAACATGATATGATTATATACATGAACAGGTCACTTAAAAATAGTATAATCAAAGTACAGAATGTCTTGAAGAACTATTCTTTGTATGCTCAAGTATTGTTGCATGTCATAGCTTGCTTACAAACAAAAAAACTAGCCTCGAACCTTAACGTCCCTCAACCCTAATTCAGCCTTAAACCTTCTACCCTCTACACTCTGAAACCCTAATCCCTCAATTGACCTATACCCTCAACCCAATACCCTAAATCCTAAACCATTAAACCCTCTACATCCCTTTACCCTCAACCGGCCAATACGTTCCTTCTTATACCCTTGACCCTAATCCCTCAACCCTTAAACCCTTAAACCCAAGTAAATTACTTTTTACCCTAATACCTTAACCCTCAACGCTTAATCCGTCAAACCTTAAACCATCGACCCTCTACCCTCTACCCTCAACCCTCAAATACCCTTAATTAACCCTAATCCCTCTACCCTATACATTTGACCCTCAACCCTAATCCCTTAACCATATACCCTCAACCCGCAAACCTAGTTAAACCCTAAAACCTTACACACACCCTCTACCAGCTCTACCCTCTACCCTAGTATAATACTTTAAACTGCCCTTAACCCTCAATTCTCAACCCTCAACCCTTAATTCATCCCTTCCTCTCTACCCTAATCCCTCAACCTTATACCCTCAACCCTAAACTGTTAAATCCTCTATGTCCCTCTACCCTCAACATCCCAATACCCTCTACCCCAGTCAACCCTAGTAATCCCTCAACCCTTAAACCCAAGTAAACTCTCTACCCTAATCCCTCAATGTAAGAGCTGAAGATATTAGCTCGACACCCAGGAACACCTTCAAAAACAATGATAAACATTCCACAAGAGGATATGCAAGAATGAGCTTGATTGATATTAAGACCTCTCAAATATGGCATCTTCTATGGATATGTTCTCTTCTTTTAAGCCTTTTAATTCACCTCATATATTGATGGGTAACAATACATATATGAAGTTAAGTGGGAAGGGTTCTATTGATATGGGGGAAGGTACTTTCAATGATGTGTTTTGTGTTCCTTCCTTGTCCATTAATCTCCTTTCTATTTATCAAATTAGTCATGGGGGTCAAGGTAAACCAGTTGAGTTCACTTCTAATATGGTGTACATAAGGGACTTGGAGACTAGGGATTGTTGCTATCGGGATGGTTGATCATTCATCTCATGTGTATTCCTTTTCACATTTTGCTTTAGAAGGTGATCATACATTGTGGGGGGATATTTGATCTCAATATTTCCCTCTTATAGGGGGTTATTGATTATATATACATGATGGATATAATCCTTGGGGGGTATCATTGAGTTCTCCATACATCATTTTTTTTTTCTCTCTTTTGGAGAGGAGTTTTGTCCCACTGGGTTTTCTCCTTTTCTCTGGTTGTGAGAGATTGCATTGTTTGCATTACTTTGTAAATGGGTACCTAACATGGCCTAGTAGCCGGGACCCATAGTCTTCATCTTTGCATAGTTTGCATAATAATATTCTCCCTAAGTTGCACTTAACGGGGGTGTTGGTGTGAATAAATGTCTTGTACCTATCTAATTCACTCACTAGGTAATTAGGGGACATATTCACATCTTAAGTTTACTTAGGATAAAAGATTCTTTCTAGAAGTCTTAGTTGGATTTTCTAGAACTTATCTTATCTAGCTAGTATTGCTTGATTCCTAAGTAGTTAGTTTGTTAGTTGTCTCATGTAATAGGATTAAGACACTTGTCATGATCTTGTCTAATCCTATCTCTCAACCTTGCCTATATAAGCAAGGCTTTATATGTACTTTGCTATATTCAATTTGGCATTCTTGCATCTTAATGATAACATAATATTTTTTCCATTTCTTTCTTGTGGAAGTTATTTTGTCTTGCAGGTGATTTTGGGGTGTTTGAGGAGTTCACCATAAACTCCTACACTCAACCCTCAACCCTCAACCCTCAAACCCTCAAACCCTCAAGTACCCTCTACCCTCTACCCTCTACCCTCTACCCTCAACCCTCAACCCTCAAGTACCCTTAAACTCTAATCCCTCATTAACCCCTATACCCTCTACCCTATACATTGGACCCTCAACCCTAATCCTTGAGCCATATACATCCCTCAAGCCTCTACCCTCAACCTTAAACCCTCAACCCTCTACCCTATACATTAAATCGCCCTTAACCCTCAATTATCAACCCTCAACCCTTAATCTGCACAAAGTACTATGGTAAAGGCAAAAATTTCTTTGTTAATGATTATTTGGAGGAATAAATGGGTAGATACAAAGAGAATTCTAGTGAGAGTATAGATCTTGTCACACAAATTGTTGCATTTCATGTTAAATACAATGAAAAATTAAAGGAAGAAGATCTTTTGATGCAAGTGAAATGTAGGCAAGCAATTGAAGGCTAGTGAATATTGGGGAAGGATTTTTTGTTCTAACACCCTTAATCCCTGCTATATCAGAACAATTAGGAGCTAAATTAGGCGCTACATTAGGCACCCAAAAAGGCTCTAAAGTAGGTGCTAAAATAGGCATTACTTTTGGTGCTAATATGGGCACTAACGTATATGCTAATCTGGTCGCTAATTTAGGCACTAATCTGGGCGTTACCATAAGCGTAGTTTTTGGTGCTAAGCTTGGCGTTAATAAGGGTGTTACACCAGGTGCTAATATCAACACTAATCTTGGTGCTAATTGCGGTGCTAATTTCGATGCCTATTTTCCCCTGAATTAGTGTCAACTTGTTCTGGTTTTCGCAACAAATGCCAAAAATAGTGCCATCCCAAAAAATAGCATCGACTTTTTCCAAAAATTGGAGAAAAATACATTAAAATAGTGGGTGGACAAAAAAAACAGAGCAAAAGAGGGAGCTAATCACAAGGATTTGTTGTAGTGAGATTAAAGTGGATGTGGAGTTAATAATTGAGATTTGTGAATGAGATTGGTGACAACTGATTCATCCCCCCTCTCAGTTGTCTTGTGCATTTCAACAATTGGTATTAGAGATTTGGTTCCTTAGAGAAGAGCTTAACTGCTTGAGGTAGATCAGATGACACACAAATTGTCAATCCCTGTGTTTGATGGAGCTAACTATAGTGACTGGAAAGCGCAGATGAGAGGTTACATGATCTCTCTTGGCTTCAAGACTTGGAAAGTTGTTGAAAAAAATATATGTTGAGCCGACAAGTGGTCCTTCTTCTGCAAATGAGAGTTTTTCCTATGAGGAAAATGAAAAATCAAGGTATGTAATCTATAGTGATTTCTCTAAGACTGAGTGGATAAAAGTTATTTCATTAAGCATTGCTTATGAAGTGTGGGAAAAGTTGAAAGATATTTATGAAGGAAATGATAGATTCAATTATCAAAGAAGCTAACAACAAAGCGCATATATGAGAACTTGAAAATGGAAGAATGTGAATACATTGCAAGCTACTTTTAGAGTGTTGATATTACAAAAAATGAAGTCAAAAATCAAGGTGGTACTCTGACAAATGAAGATGTAATAGAGAAGATTTTGATGACCCTACTGGAGAGCTATAGTGACAAGGTCTCAGCTATTGAGGAAGTATATGATCCAAAGAAATTCACTAAAGAACAACTATTTGGCACCTTGACCGCATTTGAGATGAGGAAGTTTGGAAAAGAAAAGGAGAAAATAGAAACAACCTTCAACACAACTAAGACAAAAGATGATATGGATAGTGATGGTTCAGAGGAGTTGGAAGCTAACTTTACAAGGATATTGAAGAAAGGTACCGGTAAGTACAAAGGTATGCTACCTTTTAAATGTTTCAGTTGTGGAAATATTGGTCACTATGCTTCAAGATATCCAAATAGAGCCATACACAAAAAGAACAGAGATAATAAAGACAAAAAGGACAAACATTTCAAGAAATTGTATTATGTTAGAGAAGATGCTAGAATTTATTATGATGAGTCTAATTTTGAGGATGATAAAGATGAATGCTTGTTTCTAGCCCTGAAGAATAAATTTGTGTCTACTAACCATGGAAGATGTGCAAGGGAATGTGGTTCAGAGAACAAGAAGGATGAGATGGAAGGTACTCTGGTTACTACCTTTCATGCTAGACAAGACAAAGATTATTGGGTAATTGATAGTGGATGTTCAAATCATATGACCAGAGACAAAAGTAAGTTCACTAAACTTAAAAATTATGATGGAGGATTAATCATATTTGGAGATGATTCTAGTGCAAAAATTGTTGGAAAATGAACAATTAGTTTTGATGGAAAATATAGTACTGATAGTGTCTATTATGTTAAGGGCTTAAGGCATAATCTCTTGAGTGTTAGAAAAATGTGTAGCAAAGGATTTAAGCTTGTTTTTTAGGATAATACCTATGAGATCAAAAAAGGGTCTAGAACTATGGTAGTTGTAGGAAGAACACATGAAACATCCATCAACTCAAGAGTGGTGATGGTCAGTGTTTTGTGTCTCAAGTTAATGAAAGTTGGTTGTGGCACCAAAGAATGGGACATGTAAATTTTTACAATTTGATCAAGATCAGTTCAAGAGAAGTTGTTAGGGATCTGCCAAAAATCACAAAGCCCACCAATACTGTTTGCAGAAGTTGTCAATTGGGAAAACAAATAAGATGCAGTTTTAAAGGAAAAGAACAATCAATTACCAAAATGTTGGAATTGATTCATACAAACCTTTTTGGTCCCACGAGAATAGGAATTCTTAATGGTGATAGGTATTTTATGCTTTTTATTGATGATTATTCTAGAGTGACATGGGTTACTTTTCTTAGGAAGGGGGCTCAAGCTCTAGATAGATTCAAAGTGTTCAAGGCAAGGGTAGAGAATGAAGTGAACCCGAGAATAAAATGTTTAAGGACTGATAGAGGTGGAGAATTCACATCTATTGAGTTTAATACATTTTGTGAAGAGCATGATATAAAGAGACATTTTTCTGCTCCTAAAACTCCTCAGTAGAATGGAGTTGTAGAAAGGAAGAACCGAACTGTTCAAGAGGTTGCAAGGACTATGATGAAAGAGGAAAATGTACTTGATGTATAATGGAGAGAAGCAATCCACACTATTTTTTATATTCTTAACAGAGTTCAGATCAAAGGTAAGAGCACAAAGACCCCTTATGAATTATGGACTGGCAAGATTCCTACTGTTAAGTACTTTAAGGTGCTTGGAAGCAGATGTTATATTAAAAGAGATGATGAGAACCTTGGAAAGTTTGATGCAATATTTTATGAAGGTATTTTACTTGGATATTCAACTAATAGCAAAGCATATAGATGCTACAATAAAAGACTGAGGAAGATAGTTGAAAGTGAAAATGTAAAATTTGATGAAGATATACACAAACCATTTAAAATAAGAAAAGTTGAACCAGATGAACTTATCTATGGACAAGTTTAATAAGAGAATGAGGAAGAAAAAAAATAGATTGAAGAAGAAGCTCCAGAACCTGCTCCTAAGAGTCCTAAGTATGTACAAAAAAATCATCCAGAAGAACAGATAATTGGAGACAAAGGCAAAGGAGTAACAACAAGAAGTTAAGTGGTAGCAACCGAGGCGAATTTGTGTTTACTTTCTAAGATAGAACCTAAAATACTAGGTGAAGCATTCAAAGGTGAGAATTGGGTTAGAGCGATGAAAGAAGAGTTGCTGCAGATAGAGAAAAGTTAGACATGGGAATTGGTTCCTAGACCTGTAAACAAGAATGTAATTGGGACAAAATGGGTGTTTAGGAATAAGTTGAATGAAGATGGTGAAGCAGTAAGAAACAAAGCAAGGCTTGTGTGAAAATATTATTCATAGGTTGAAGGAATAGACTTTAGGGAGACATTTTATTTGGTGGAAAGAATGGAGGCCATTCAGATGTTCTTGGCATTTTTTTCTCACAAAGATTTCAAAGTATACCAGATGGATGTTAAGTTTGCATTCCTGAATGGAGAATTAGAAGAAGAGGTGTACATGGAACAACCAGAAGGATTTTAGTTATCAGATAGATTGGACATGGTCTGCAAGTTGAAAAAGGCACTATATGGACTTAAATAGGCTCCTAGAGCATGGTATGCAAGGTTGGATAGATATTTGACACAACAAAGGTTCAACAAAGGATCCACATATAATAATATCTAAATTTCAAAGTTGAAGGAAATGTAATGTTGATAGTGGTTGTGTATGTTGATGATATTATCTTTGGAGGAAATGAAGGTATGTGCAAGAAATTTGCAGAGGAGATGCAAAAAGAGTTTGAGATGTCTTTGATTGGTGAGTTGAATTTCTTCCTTGAAATCCAAGTGAATCAAACTGATAAGGGCATATTCATTTCACAATCAAAGTATGTTAAATAATTTCTGAAGAAGTTTGGAATGGATGATTCAAAACCAGTTTGTACCCCTATGGTGACTGGATGCAAACTGAGTAAAGATGATGATTCTCCTAAAGTTGATCAGAGCATGTACAGATGTATGATTGGTGGACTATTATATCTTACTGCTACTAGATCAGATATCATGAATGCACCATGTTTGGTTGCCATATTTTAAGCAAAACTTAAAGAAGCACATGTTACGACTGTGAAGAGGATATTCAAATGTCTAAAGGGCACTCTAGATTATGGCCTATGGTATCCTAAGGATACTAATTTCACTTTAAATGCCTACAAAAATGCATATTGGGATGGTTGTGTAGATGACCAAAAGAGTACAAGTGATGGTGCATTCTTTCTTGGATGTAGGTTGGTTCCATGGCTAAGAAAGAAACAAAATTTACTTTCTTTATCCACTGCAGAGGCTGAGTCTATTGCAACAACATCTTGATGTACACAGGTACTTTGGATGAAGCAAAAATTAAAGGATATAGGTGTGATGTGTGATGATCCTATCCCTATCTTCTATGATAATACAGGTGTAATAAATATTTCAAAGAATCCAGTAATGCATTCAAGGACAAAGCATATATCTATCAGATATCATTTATTAAGGGAGAAGGTGTCGAAGAATGAAGTCAAACTTGAATATGTGTCTACAAGGATCAGATTGCAAATATATTTACTAAGGCTCTTCCTAAGGATACTTTTGAGTATCCCAAGGAGAAGTTGGGGGTTATTGCCCCTCCTTATTTGAACTAGGTGCACATGGAGGTGCATCAGTCCAATAGATCTATAGATTCATCATGTGTCTGGGCTGATGATTGAGGTCCACTCCTTAGGGGGAGTAGAAAGTATCATTGTTGTAGTATGAGATGTGGGTGCACTCGTAATGGGGAGTGATCATAATTTTATATGGCTGAAGAATCATGCAAAAAAAATTCTTTGTCATTGATTTCAAAGGGGGAGAGAGAATCATGTGAAAAATCCTATCTATATCTCAAAAAGATGAAAGGAAGAGAGAATATTGCAAGGAGAAGAGAGTGCAAAAACATTGTGTAGGTCGTCTAATCTGAAAAAAGAAGAAGAAGAAGCAGGAGAGTGTGTATGTTGTCTCTAGTAGTTTTTCGCATCATGTGTTGCCATCAATGACAAAGGGGGATATTGTTTCAAGTATGAATGAGTTTGGTGATGTCATTAATTTTGTCATTGATGTCAACACAATACAGGTTGTTGCAGTGAAAGGAATCAAGTGATTGCAGGTGATGCATGTATGGTTGATATACTGTAGAGATGTTGTGAGTACATAGAGCTATCTTTATGGAGTTGCAGGTATGCTGATATGATTAATTTTCAAGTGCTTTTGAGAAAATTAATAAACAGTGAAGACAAAGTTGTGTGTGTTCTAAACATGCTCTAGTAATGTGCTCTTCATTTCTTCTTGTTGATCTTATGGTTGTGCATATTTGTAGTGTTGTTTATGGGCATATTTGGGTGATATATCCTGAGTTATAGCTTTTGGGTTGATGAAGAGTGAGATTTGTGTTCACTGGTTTGTGAACTGGTTTGGCAAAGTTGTTTGTTTGTGAACTGGGAAAAATGTTTTTGCTCTATAGTCCTTTGATGGTTTGTCTCAAATCTTACAAATCTGGAAGAAGGTTAAAAATGGTGTTAACAATGTTCTAGAAAATGTGCTTGTGGTTTGGTACTCTAGAATGCTTGCTCCAGAGCTACTATGTGTGTTTGCATAGTCCTGTTGGACTAATGGAAAGAGTTATGTATATTAAAGTTGTTGCAGTTGCTACAAATGAATTTGAAGGTTTCTAAGAGGTGTTCCAATGTATAGTGAAGCATGTTATGTGGTCCACATGTTATCATCTTGTTGCAAATACACATACTTCAAAGTGCATTGGTGTTTTCATTAGGTTTGACTGACTTGGTGTTCACACGTTACATGAAGGATAAGTATCAATTAAGGAAGCGTGTGATTGATCCAAGATATTTTTTGGGTCCTAGTTAAGTATGTATTTGGTCCACTCTCATTCTTATCCATCGCAAGAATTTTGAGTCATTGACCTAATTTGAATTTTTAAAATAAAGAGTGTGTATTCGACATTGGAAAAAGTTTCTAAGATCGAAGACGGTATAAATACAAGTCAAGATGTTGTGAATTGCAAGACACAAGTGTGACAAGTGTGAGAAGTAGAGTGTGTGAAAGTGAATCAAGGCAGCAATACTTTAATGTGTTTGATTCCTAAAAGAAATGAGCTAATGGTGTCTACAATTCTCTAATCAAGGTTGCAAATGTGTGGAACCTGTTGTGTTGGATTTTTTGTTATCTATCTTTATTTGTAGGCAGTGAGCCTCCCTTTTGGAAAATGAGTCCTATCTATAGGTAGTGAGCCTTTTATTTGGACAATGAGCCCTATCTTGGGTAGTGAGCCCTTTGGCAGTGAGCCTATGTATCTAGTTTTGCATTAGTATTATATTGTGAGTTAATCCTCACCATGGTTTTTCCCTTATTAGGTTTTCCACGTAAATCTGGTGTCTCTTGTGTTGATATTGCTTTTTGTTATTTGCATTTCATGCTCATACTTAATAAAAAATTAAAGTGGATGTGGAGTTAATTTTTTGATATTTTTGAATGAAATTGGTGACAACTGATTCACCCCCCCTCTCAGTTGTCTTGTGCATTTCAACAACATCTTGCTATGTGCTACGGGCCACACCATCTCTTTTTCATTCTTTCTTTTCTCATTCTTGCTTTTTATCTCCTTAGAATGCCACATGCCTCTACATTCAACACACACCATCATAAGGGGGGCTATCATGTCAACCTTGATTTTCAAAAAATGCATTTGATAACCAACGAATCTTTTCTCAATTTTTTTTTCAAATATTTTTCAAAAATCATATTCTCAATAAGGACCCCTAGCGGAATGTGTTTCCTTCATCATGGGTTTGTAAAGAAAGAACTTGAAAAACTTTCCTCCGAGGAGGGAGAAACTTTTCCTACGGGAGAAGCTTCGACCTTATCGTCACGAGGGGGCATTTTCTTCCTTTTGAATTCCTTGATGAAGTGAACATATTTCAAAAGGATTCCTTGATGTTGGATTGATTTGTGAAAAACACTCTCACTCTCAAACAATGTGTTCCTTGAGTGGACCCATTTACTTTTGAAGGGTTCTCGAGGTACCCCTTTGAAATATTTTCTGTCAATTTTTTGACTGTTTGCGTGACTATCTGCTTGTTTGCCTACGTGGCTACTTTTTTTTATTTCTAATATGTTTTATCTGTGGATTAACATGTTGCTTTGTAGGTGCGCCTATGAAGCTGCTTTTCAATCTGACTATGTAGAGTCCCCTTACACTTGGCCTCCTTTAGGAGAGAGTACCTGGGGGCACCTTCTTTGCAGGTTCAAGGGCCTGTGAAGCACTTGCATCCTGTGGGATTTATCCATTGATGGTTTGCGGGCCTTCGATGTAATTTGTTCAACTTCATAGTTCTGAGGAGCTACAGAGTCCTTTGTTTAAACCTTATCAGGAGAGAGTACCTATGGAGTCCTTTGTCTGCCCTATGCTTTTGAATTTTCCATATTGCGTGTGCTCCCTCGATGGTTCACGTATACATTTCTAACTCTTTGATCTACTTTACCGAACACTCATTGACACTCGTGCTTGATAACGTGGGGGAAAAATGTATAGGAGCGAATTTTCACCCCTTGTGTAAACTCCCCTTTTGCATCCCTCCACCTTAGAAAATCCAAACCAAATGTAAAATTACACATCACTCACATACCTTCCATCCACTTGGAATTTGTCGTGTGTGTTGGTTGGGGAATATTTGTCGAGGACATGAGTGTAGACGTCTATGCAGTGCGCTATCGTCCCTAAAAAATTCCTACCTTTGGTGTCTGTAGGGACATTATGCTCTCCATTAGGCATGAAGCGTAATGCCTCTATGTCGACCAACTGACTTAAAAATGGCTCTTTCCCTCCTTATTCCACTTCAAATGCCTATATTTCAACTTCATCTCATCTCTTTAGCACCTTATTCACAATTCAAGCTATTCACTTGATCTCTTGAGCACTTTCATAGAATTCCATTGAGCATTAGAATGACTTGTTACTCCATCAACTTCATTTTTTACGTATTGTGCTACTATAGAAGCTATGAATTTGGAGTCTTGTGAGACCTCCCTTCGTCACCATTGTAGTCGTGTTGACTTTTCCAAGCTCATTGTCTTGCATTCTCCCTTCATTAGCCTTGAGAGTCTTTGGGTGGAGGTGGTATTGCATCACTTTCCTTTCTTGTTGTGGTTTGATAGAGTAGCATTATATCTTTTGTGGTGTTTGATATTCTTCTTTCCTTTATCGCATTTTCTACTTTGTGGCTTTCCTGGCTGTCTGTGGAGGTGGAAACACCAAAGCAGGGGTTTGACTGAGGCAAACCCCTACACAACCCAACATTTTCCCCTCTCTTGGTTGTGTGTAGGTAGCTTGCTAATTAATTGGAGCCTCAGTGAGTTGATTTTTATCACCCTTACTTTCATCTACCTTCTTTATCATTTTTATAGTTATTTCTCATACTTTGTAGTTATGTTCATTTTGTTAAACTTTGTCAGCTAGGTTGCTAGTAGGTTTTCTCGTTTCCCATGCTGCACTTTTCACTTTATGGTCATACGGATACCAACACGCTAGAGAGACACTAGCGTGTTACATTGTCATCCTAGTTCCGCATTGCCATCCTCGGGCAGAGAATTGTCTGAGGTGTAGTTTGGATTCTAGAAGACTAGATCGTCTAACCCCATTCAGGTTTTTGGATCTGTAGAGTGACAAAAGCATTTGAGAGTTCTCTTCATCATCTATCCTTGCCTTAAACACCCGTTAGCTTGAGGTGGGGTAGGGAAAACCTTCGCTCTCGGCTCTTTGTGACCTAGAGCCTTGGTGTGGTTGGTCCCCTACCTTATAGATCCTATCATACCACCTCCATGGCATGACCCTAGTCCATCATAAGAAAAAATCTTTCCATCTATTACACCATCTAATGATACCCATCTCAATCAAGATCAAGATGTCTCATCCACTCCATCACATGATCCCCTTCCACCTCACGATCCCCTTCCATCTCATGATCCCATTTCCAATCAAGAGCAACATATCCATTTTATCCTATCCAATAATCCCCTTCCTCCAAATCAAGATCAAAGTCTAACTTCTATTCCATGCAATGATCCCCTTCCTTTATGTCAAGATCAAAGCATCCATTCATCTCCATTTCATGATCCCATTCCATATTATAACCAGCAGAAAACTATACCATCCACCCCATCCCATGATTCCACCCTAATTCAAGATCAAAGCACCCCTTCATCTTTATGTCATGATCCTAATCCTTGATAAGATCCCATCACCCATATCCAAGCTACCCATGAATGCGCTACTTATCAATTGGGTTCCTCCACTTTCATCCAAGCTGGTTTCCTCCAATAACCTATCATTCCTTCCATACCATACCCTCCTCAAAATGGACTCGCATCTTGTTTTCAAAACAAGTATCCGATTGGAAAAAAATTGTCAAAAAATGCATTATCAAGGAAAAGGGTTAGGACTGCATGAGCAAGGCATATTAGAACTCATCCAAATACAAGAAAATCCTAATTATCATGGCCTTGGCTATAAGTCTCTAGATGTTACTCCTTTCATCCACCCCAAATCTAAAATCCTACCATCTAAATCTAAACATTCATATTTTCCATCCTCCAAATCTAGTTTGGGTCCTTATATTCTAAAACCCAAGCCTTCATCCCTTCCATCCATCTTGGGTCCTTATGTCTCAAAACCAAGTCCTTCATCCCTTCCATCCATTTTGTGTCCTTATGTCCCAAAACCAAGTCCTTCATCCTTTCCATCCATCTCGGGTCCTTACATTCCACTATCTAAATTCCTATTCTAAGATCCCATTATCCTCTCTATTCATCACCTCATATCCCTAATAAAGATCAATAAAGGCACACACCCTTGAACCTTTTCCAACATACCTACACCAACCCATCTATAATGCATCCACATCATGCATATCCATCCACCAATCCTATTTCTCTTGGATGCAATTTGGATGCCGAATCTCAAATGCATAAAGCCAAAAATCCAAGGATCAACATGTCCCATGAAAAGACATGCAAAGAAAAAGAAAAATATGATCCACAATCAAGAATTTAAATCCCAAAAGCTACAAAGGCCCATGAAGCAAAAATTAAAGTTAAAAACCACGTGGATTCCAAAAATACTCATAGAATCAATACATCCCAAGGAAAAATTAGAATTGGAATCCAACTTGCTTATCCAAAAGCTCCATCCAATTCTATGTTATTCACCCCATCTAATAATCCTTTATCACCTCCATCCATTTTGGGTCCTTATCTCCCAAAATCCAAATCCACTCCTCCATCTAAATCTCCAAATTCAAAAGCCACTTCTCTTCCACAACTTGACCACCCTTCAAGGTGTGTGCCAATGTTGATCTTGCCAACATTTCCATCCACTCATCTATAAGTCTTCCATCAACCAATCCATTATCCAACATCCATATTTCATCCTTCCATACCTCTTATCCAATATGTTGCATGAATCCATATCCCTCACCATCTTCCCATCCATTTCATCCCCCTTACCATAATTCTACCAATGTCTATGAGCATCCCTCCAATCGTCCATGGTCTAATGGAGTACATCTTGAAGGGATACCATCCATGGAACTAGATTAATGAGTCCTCCCTTCATCTCCCTATTATGAATCCACCATCTTCCAAATCCACTTATCCATATATCCATATCCTTTTCCATCTGTTCTATTCTCAAAAAATTAAAAAAAAAGAGAAGAGAAAAAGAAAAAGAAAAGAAAAATAAAAAAACAAAGAGAAATAATTCATCTAGTGGTGAAAACCACTTCTTGTGGCACCTTGGATAGGTACCATGATCAAAACTTGAAAAACATGTGTCATGTGTAATCCATTACCCTCTTTCACTCTACACTTGGGGGCAAGTTTCTTCCATGCTATCCTATGTACCACACCCCCTTTATCCTTCATTTCCTATCCATTATCCTTCTTACATTCATCCTCCCTTTTACCTCCCTTGATCTTGAAAAGGCTAAGGATCTTCATATACATCATGCATTATATACTTTCATCATTATTTTCCTATCCATATCATTCATTCCATATCTCCCATCCTATCCAAATCAATCCAACCTTCCCATCTTTGATCTTGATGAAGAGCCTAGGGGTCAAATATTAATGCATCCATATCCTATCCACTTTATATTGATTATCCTATCCATGTCATCCATCCTATATCCCCTATCCTAATTCCATCCTCATATCCTATATCATTCCTCCCCTCTTTTCACCCTTGATCTTGATAAAACTAGGGGTCAAATATTAATGGATTAATATCCTTTTTGCACTATCCTTCATATCATAAATCACTCATCATATTCCATACATTATTACACTACCTCTAGTGTGGGGCATCTTAGTCATTTACAACTAGTCCTCAGAGCTCCATCTTCCTATCCTCTATCCACCATTATCCTATCTCCCATCACCATCCATTATCCAAAGTCCTCTCTCCTATCCATGAAATTTCTCCATCCTTCCATCCTTTACCATGTACTAGTTCTCCCTTGCCATTAGATCTCATTCAATCCTCTATCCAATCTTATTTTATCCATTTATCCTCTATCCTTCCAATCCAGCCATCCCAATCCAATCCATACGATCCAATCTTGCAATCTAGCACATCATCCATAAGCAATCCATGATTTTAATCCAAATCGATTGATAATATATTGATCCACTTTAATCTAGTTATCATCATAGGGATATGTATTTCCAAATCCTCACAATGTTTTGGGATCTATCCTTCCCATATCAAATAACATCGTCATCATCATCATCAATCAATCTATCAATCAGTTTTCAGCTTGGCTTGGAGCATAGTCAACGTTTGCTTTTGGTGTGATGTGTATGCTTGCTTGTTGCTTGTGTGTCTTATCATTTTTTGCATTTATTGTGATCTTTTGCACTCTATATCCATAGGGGCATCATGGTCTTCCATATCATGGTGTTATAAGGCATATGCTTGCACTTAACCTTTTTGATCACGTATTGGGAACATTGTCATCCTGGTTCCTTATACCTTGGTGCATAACATCAAGTACAATATTAATTCTAGGTTGCTCATATCATTGCAGCATGATGATCCTCCATCCTCCCTCTCCATATATATTTTCATCATCCTTATCTATTTTCCTCTATCCTTTGGGTTCTCTCATCCATTTCGAGAGAACATTCATGTTCTTTGAAATTATATGTCCTCTCGAGGGGGCATACCACTACCTTCTCATCATCCTTCCTCATCCTCGCTAGTGAATGGGGCATCATGTTTCTAGTCCTAATCCCTTTCCTACCCACTATGTTTTATTCTTTGAAATGATATTACTTATCTTAGTTCAAACATCATCTCAAAGAGGGGAAAAATGTAGACACTGAAAATTATCCTTCGCCTGCGAATCCACATTTTCATATCAATTCCTCCTTCTGCTTGCATAATTAAATAATTTTAATTATTTAATTATCTTCTAAGGTCATATTCCTCTATTAATTAAATAATTATTAATTTTTTAATTAATTCATTTTCTCCTTATTCCTCCCTTGATTAATTAAATAAATTTTATTTATTTCATTACGTCACTAATTAATTCTCTTTTCCTCTATAATTAAATAAATTCCTATTTTATTTAATTATTTTCCATTTTTCTCTATAATTAAATAATTATTTAATTATTCATTAGATTTTTCTTCAATAATTAAATAAAATCTTATTTATTTAATTATTTCACTTTTCCTCCAATATTAAATCATTATTTTAATTATTTAATATTTTGTCCTTTTCCTCCACTTTTAATTAAATTGTTTTTGATAAGATAAGTTTCATTTACAAGGTGTAGTACCCTTTACACCAAGAGCCCAAAGGGCTAAAAAGGATAAAAAAACTAACATCATATAGTCTAGTGAAATAACATATAGACACCAAAAACTTGCAGTGACAACAAATTGACAACAAAAGGAAAACCCAACCCCTTGCAACACACACCCAACCGATTACTTTGCTAATATCTCCCACTCCTTAAAGAGGAGATTCAAAACCTCATCACCCACCCATTTTTTGCTAGGCCCTTCATCAACATTCTTTTTGTCAACCTCCTCATGCAGCACATTGGATAGAGCAATAGTAGACCCATGGATGGCTCCAATTGCGAAGTGTGTTACCTTGGTGAATTCCCTTTCCAATTTTTCAACTCGAGATAGCAGATTATTGAGCTCCTCTTTGTTCTCAGTCCCCACCTTTTCCGCTCCCTCATTCCCAACCAAGTGTTCAAAGGATTCCAGAGTGGAATCTCCATAGATCATTTTGTTTAGCTCTGAAAAATGGCTCGACCCTTCAACATAATCCTCAATTCCTTCAATGGTATTATGTTTTCTCTCCTCCTTGCCCCCCTTCTACTCAGAATCATAGGAAATATCATTGACAGGGTCCTCCTTTTTGTTCTTGGCCAATCTGTTATAACGTTTGACACTAGTCTACTTTGCCCCTAAGTCCACACTAGTAGTAAAAATAGTGTCCCTATGGGAGTCTCTATTAACAGGTTCCCCCTCCTCTGTGTTTGTGTTCATTTCCACCACATGGCACAGGGTTCCCTTTTTGCCCTTTTTTGGTTCAGGTTTATTCTTGGCAGTTGGTTTACTATCCTTTTTAGAGGGAGTGTTCTTCAATTCACAAAGTCCAACAACCACTTTGGACTGAGCTAGACCCACACCCCCTTTTTTCTTCCTAGCTAAGGGTTTAGGTTTAGGGTCATTGGGGGTTTCACTAGGCACGGGGGGATTCTTTCTTTTAGGTCCAATCGAGGCAATTGGGGAAGGTTTATCAGGGGAATGGTCAAAGGCTTCCCGTTCCTCGATTAGGACAACTGAAATAGGTTTAGGGGGACAAAGAACTATATGAAAGTGATACAAATGAAGAATCAAACTTTGGTGCATGGGAAAAGATGTTGGTTTGTCAGGGTTCCTGGTAGCCAATTCAATGACTTCTCAAACATAACTTTTGAGAGACGAAAGTAGGAAGAAGGGAAAGCTTATGAGGATTTTGTGTCTAAGATGGTTCAATAATGGCATGTGGTAAAAATAAAAAACTTTGAATCCCCTCCAATGTAATATACTTCATAATGGCTAAAGATACTTGATTCCAAGGCTTCGGTAGAGATTCCCTTTCGAACCCCACGTGCAACTTTGTTGGTTTATCATTCCCCCAATAGAATGTACGGAGGCTTTCCAAATCCTATACTTTAGTGTTCTTTTTAAGCTTTTGGATCGTGCGTGATAGGCCCGTGGCCTTGGCTATGATCTCATTAATTTCAAAGGAGATGCCACCAAATGTGACTCTCTTGTCATTCCATGAGCTCGTAAACTACACAAAGATCTTCTCATCATTCCCATTAAGGCATTCCATTAGAGATGTAATGCCTCCCTCAATGCAATTGTGCCAAATAAGGGGGTCCCTATAAAACTCTTTGCAAGAACCAGGTTTAGTTAAAACTCTTCCACCACCCATTTTCACTCCCAAATCATGGATTTTTAGCCAGAATAATAGAGCGAGAGGTATTTCAAAATTCCAACAGGAAAAACACACACCCCAATTATTAGCACCGCCATACCATAACAAAAAATCTTGCCTAATTAAGGCCATCAGAATTTTGCATGTACTAATGGTCATTCCCAAAGAGATTAGGGTCACAAGGCCCCAAAAATATTGCTTAAGTACCTCAAATATAATCCAAGAGCCATCATGAAATTAATTGGATCATTATTATCCAAAAATTTGAAGTTAACTTTGGCCTTACGCTATTTTCATAAACATGGTTCTGAAAATGGTACTTTTGACAAGACAACTCATGAATATTTTGAAATGACCATCTAATCCCCGCAATCTTTACAGATACCCATCCAAACTTCCACCCGTACCCTGCCACATCACCATGAGCCCAAGGGGGTAGTATGAAATTCCTGACTCCCATCCAAAATTCCACCCGCACCCCTCCAACTCATTATGCAACAATCACATCATCATGAGCCTAAGGGAGTAGTAACAAATGTAACCTGCAACAAAAGAAATGTTAGTTTTCATAATTCATAGTAGTGTTTTTTTGTTTTTTGCAAGGATAATTTTAATTTACTCTAGCAGCTTCTTTTTTTGTGCCAACCTCTTTATTGTAACATGCCAATTGTTCATGCAAGTAAAAATTCTTATGTTTTCACTTCAAGTAAATAAACCGTGTTTCATAACCATTACCATAAAATTATTCTTTTCCAAGGGAGAACAAATGAGTACAAATGACATAAAAAATTCCATTCATCGATTTCATTTCCAAAATAATATTCCAAATATTACAATATTTCAAAAGTTTGTATACAAAATACATACATAGCTCAATTGAGCTTCATAGCAATAGATATAGATGGTCCCAAAATATCTTTTCAAATCTTGGTCACCAGCCAAGGAGGAGAAACATCACTCAATCACTTTTCCACCAACCAGATACTAAAATATGGTCCCCCACACATCTACCACATATGGTAAGATGGCCCTACCCTTCAAAAAAGAGATTAGTGGAGTAACCTTGTAATGGCAACTGCTCTGAGCTTAGTGTTGTGCCCTACATAACTAGAACTTGTAGACACTACAATCTTGAACTAGCATGCATAAAAGGAACACAATGAATTGATAGTGGAGCCAAAGGCGATCACACTACTTTGGTTAAAGTATTCTCACTCAATATATCAAGTGACAACCATCTTACTCACATACACTACTCAAGCTTGATTTGACTTTAGGCCATTATAAACTATGCATAGGTAATTTCTTTCAATAGGTAGTCGTTAACCTTAGAAATAACCTATTCCCTTTCCCCAAACACAATGTTACTTCTACCAATAAAGCATAAGCATAATTTACCCCCTTCAATGGATAATCTAATCCCAGGTATAACATATGAGATTTCAAGCATAAGTTACCCCCTTCAATGGATATTATATCCCAAGTATAACATATGAGCTTTCTAAGTCTACAAATTAACTTTGTATAATATAACTTAACAAGCTATTCCCATTTCGTCAATCCTAGTATGTAATACTAAGGATGAAATTCAATTTATCCTTATTATGGAGTAAGTACAAGAACTTTTAAGAAAATCAAAATAATGAGTATTTTCCTTTCCTACAAGAAAAATAGACTATTCCTCTATTTTATGTGACCTATTGCAATTTCTACTCTAAACACACAAGGCAATCGATCTTTCACAATAAAGACAAAACATGAAGAGATTAGAATCTCTTGCCTGACTTATGCTTATTCCAATTTACCACTAGATCCCAAGGTTAACCTCCTCTTAGAACCAACTTATCAAAACACTCTCTCAATATCTCTCACTAAATTCCTCTCAATAACTCATAGAAAATAAGAATTCACTTAATGGAAAAATATAGCAGAATGGAGTAGCGTAGTGATGCAAAGAAGAATAGTGTGCAAATGAGGTGAGAATGCCTCATATTTATACCCAAAAACTAGCTTCTACAACCTATATTCAAGGCTTAAGCAATGGCACTTCTCAGTAATATACTATCGACTCAGCTACACAAAGAAAAGGTGGCAGACTTCTATCACATTACTCACCAAAACTATACAGCATATCGACTATATGCTTGCCACAATAGTTTGACTATTTCATAATGCACATGCTTCAAACACTAAATCGACTTCCAAGCTCATTAGACTTCTAAAAGGATCCATAGAATTCATATTATGGCATCAAGTATTCAGACATTTCCTATTCTCAAGCTCGAGGTTTAAATAAAGGAATCAATCAATAATCTTTTTGTTGCACATTACATTGTTGACTTGGTCATAGACTTGGGAATTGACACATATTAAGGAATCAACCTCCATATTAATAGCACTGTTAGTGCTTTGACTCAGCACGCCTCTTATCACAATTCACATCTTTTATTCCACGCGTTTAATACTTTTACACAACAAATTTAATGTTTATGTTTCCATCGACTATTATCCATATGGATAAATATAATTTCCTTGCTTAATATTGCATTGCTAAACATAGTGCTATATATATACACATATACATATATTAACATACTAGTATGGACATACCCATTTGTCAACACATACACATATATCAATCTATATGTATACATATGTATATATGTATATATCTCATATATACATTTGATTACACAATCAAACACATAAATAATTGCTATCTTATCGATAGGTATATACATGTGATGCATATATATACATACATGTCTCATTGTCCTCATGATGTAACCATGCCCATAAGCAACACATCCATAAGCATGCATCGGTATGTCTACCTATGTACTCTCATGTACGTGTTCTCTTACATGTATGGGTCATCGTTGACACACATATGTATACATATATATAGATTATATGTATATATATTATCAATCAAGTATAGTAATATAAAGAAGAACTCATAAACACCAAACACATAAACACCATCCAAGAATGCTCTTAGTAGTAATCAATATCATTCCTAATGCAAACACATCATACTAAAGGATGACTTACCAATTCCAAACACTATGACCTACCTCAACCATTCTATTTTCAGCGTGTGTGTAAGCTCAATTAGGTTTCGTTATAGGTTACCCGACCAAGTTCTTCTCCCGAGTGATACTTCGCCTTGCTTCTGAAGGATTGATTATTAACTTGCATCCAACTTAACATATTTCATGGTAGTCAGTCGTTCATCAAAACAAGCATTTACATAATACATTTCATAGCTAGAAATTAAACAACCATTCATTCCATATATGCATTCCATCACATAACATTAAATGAAATAACATTCATTCACAATCTTCTAATAAATAAAGTACAACCATATATATTTCCAATAATAATTCCAAATACACATATGTAGTAATTTACCCTAACATAGTAATAGTAAATAAGTAAACACACAATGGGGTGTGATATACTCCCCCCTTGTGAATCATCGTCCCACATGGTTTTATGTAGCAAACATAAACTAAACAAACAAACAAACATTGTTTTTCAAGCACTTTCATAAGCATGTAAAACATGTGGAAGTTTTTTCTCTATCTCAGCATAGTCTTCCCAAGTGGCATAATCTTTTGCATATTGGTCCCACTGGACTTTGCACTACAGAACTTCACTATTACACAAGTGAAGCTTACATGTTTCGAGCACCTTGATAGGCTTGATTGTTAAGACTCAAGGGTCATGTACCTGAAATGTGAAAGAGATATGTATCCGGGCAAGATTTGGTGGCAACATAATTTGGTAAGATACAAGATTCACTTCCTCAAGAATCTCAAAAGGACCTACATATCATGGAGATAGTTTGGATGACTTTCCAAACTTGATGGAACTTTTATGAGGTTTTACCTTTAACAACACCTTATCACCTATTGCATAATTCCTGGGTACTCGGTTTGCATCTACATAACTTTTATTTCTATCATTGGCTTCAACTAGCCTTTGCTTTACAATCCTAACCCGTTCTTCCATTTTAGCCAACATATCTAGCCCAAGACTCACCCTATCCTCAAGTTCATCCCAACTTATAGGGTTCAAAACTTTCGACCATATAATGCTTCGAAAGGAGCCATCTTTATTTATGTATGAGAGGAATTGTTATAAGCAAATTCCACTAAAGGAAAGTAATATTCCCACTTATATTTTTGATCCATGCAATACATTCTAAGTAGGTCTTTGAGTACCTGGTTCACCCTTTCTGTTTGTCCATCCATTTCTGGATGATATGTTAAACTTATATTTAGTCGAGTCCCAAGTGCAAAAAATAAGGTTTGCCAAAACCTTGAGGTCACACGTGCATTTCTATTTGAGATAATCTTCTCAAGAATTCCATGCAGTCTAAACACCTCTTGAATGAATTTTCAAGCTATTATAGGAGCTCCATCAGTTAGATTCCTAGGTATGATTTATTTCTTACTTTAGTAAGCTTTTCTACAACCACAAGAATGGCATTCTGCTTATTCCTTGACATAGGTAATCCTTGCACAAAGTCCATGCTAATGACTTGCCACTTACTCTCTGGAATATCATTTGGGTATAGTAAGCCTGTAAGATGATGATGTTCAACTTTCACCATTTGAAATTCTAGGCACTTAGCCACAAATCTAGCAACATCCCCTTTCATCCCTTTCCAAAAATATAATGGCTTCACATCGGCCAACATTTTTATCACACTAAGATGTCTAGAATATGGGGCTTCATGAACTTTCCATACCGGATTTCTTAACTCTTCAGAGTCAGGTACATACATTCTCCCCTTATACCTAAGCAATCTATTGGGTTCAAAATTAAATCCTCCATACCTTGCATCTTATGAACTTCTTGTGAGTTCTTTCTTAACTTGTATGTAGTACTCATCCTCTTTGCATTTCTGAAATACTTTTCCTTTAAAGTCAGTTTGGATTATCACTATTGAGGCAATATGAGATCTACGACTTAAGGCATCAAAAAATCAATTTTATTTTCCCTTGATGTAGCTGATATTGAAGTCATAATGAGATATCAACTCCAACCATCTTCTTTTTTGTGCATTCAAATTAGGTTGACCGAAAATATATTTCAACCCGTGATGATCAATTTTCATCTCAAAGGGATTTCCCTACAAGTAATTCCTCCACATCTGCAATGCATGAACCACTTCTGCTAACTCTAAATCATGTGATACATAATTTTGTTCATAGAGTTTCAACTTCCTTGATTCACAAGAAATTACTTTCCCTTCTTGTATTAAAACTCCACCCAAGTCTTCTCCTGATGCATCTGTAATAATTGTAATAACAACGAAGTCACCATCGAGATCTGGTACTTTCAAAATTGGAGAAGCAGTTAAATTCTCCTTGAGTAGATCAAATGTTGCTTAGTATTTTTCTGACAATATAGAAAAGTGGTCTCCACCACATGTGAAGCATCCCATTGCTGGTCCTTTCTTCCTTGCGGGTTCACTAGGTTTACTAGCATTACTTCCAACATTGTTAGCATTTCCACCATTGAAATTATTCCTCTTGCATTCCCTCCTTGATTCTCTTCCATTATTTCAGGGTCCCTTTTTCCCTTATGAAAATATTGCCTACCTTAAAAATTCCTTGGTGTTGGTTTAACTTGAGCTCCAGTGAAATTCTTACGGCTCCTATTCTCTTGATGGATGGAGATGGCTTTGAGCTTTTGCTCTTGCTTAACAACCTTCTCATAAACTAAATCCATAGTGGTTGGTCCATGAACATCTACCTCACCACCAATATGTCTATTAAGCGCTATAATAAATTTCCTTATACGAAAATGTTTATCTTTTTGATACATTGGTACATACCGTAACAGTCGGGTGAAATTTTCCCAATATTCATTTATTGACATCTCTCCTTGCTTCAAATTTTAAAAATAAATGAGTTTTTGGTCGCAAAAGAGTTGAGGTAACCATATTCTCCTAAATATTTCCACTAACTCATTCCATGTAAGTTTCAAATAACTAAGCTCGAGTTCCATTTTCTTGTTCATCCACCAATTAGAGGCTTCTCCCGCTCATTGATAGGCTCCCCATACTAATTTTGTGACTTCACAATAGTTTCTAATCTTGAAATATTTCTCCATCTGAATCAACCATGCCTCGACTTCTTCCTCTTTGGTGCTACCTTCAAATTTTGGTGGGGTTATTTTCCTCATGTCCCTATAAATTTCATTAGCCAAATGCTTCTTACTAGTTCCTTCAGATTGGGAGTGAGATTTCTCATTCTTGTGTTCATGGGTTTGTTCATGATCATGAGAATTCTCTCCCTCATCTTCATCGACGGGGACTTCTTCATTAATTGAAACTTCTTGTTCTTCTCTATCTACTTCCCTTAGTTCTTGCTCAAGATTTCCCAACCTTGCATTGGTTTCATGAATGATAGTCAAAATTTGATCCAATTTAGCTTCATCACCCACCAGACCTTGTCTGACTTCTTGAATCCCTCCAGGATTCACCATTGTTCTCACCATCCTTGCAAGAAAATGGTTATACCTGAAGGTTTCTCTATATTAGATTCGATCATGATCTTACTATCTTATAGAAAACATTTAAATGAGCATTCATTCACACATAAAGAAATTTCACATAAGATTTGAGCACAAGCTTTTGATAAAAACATGATTTTTATTATTCACAAGGATCTCAATATCCTTTCATTTACATAGAGTGACTATTCAGATAGTCAAGTGGAGAGTATCCCTTGAATTCAATATTTGACACATAACTCAACGGGGTATACCCCTCAGATTTTTTTTCAGCTCTCATTTGCTCATATCTATCCTAAAATGGGTAATAAAATTCAAATTTATCATCCGATATATAGTTGTAGGGGACATAACCCTCCAATTCATTACTTGAGGAAATTACAATCACTTTTGACATAGGAAGGACTCTAGGGTCTCTAAATATGAATGCTGGACTGACATTCCCTTTCGAGGGCATATCCCTTGAAAGTGACAAGGAATTTGACTTTGCTGGTGAATTTGGATGTAGATAATTGTAATTCGCCTCCTCCTTCATACTTCTCTTTACTTCACTAACCCGAGAAAGAGCGTGACTGAAAGTTTCAATATTGCTTAACTAGATAGTATTATCATAGTTGGTACCCTCTATCGTATGAACAATGGCCTCTTTTTCCTTCTTGGCTTTTAGGTAACACTCATTCCTGATTATTGACTTTCTTGCAGTTAACTTGAGATGCACCATCCTAGCACAATAATTTCCAAATATTAGTCTCATTCAATGTTGGATGGAAAGTATGGTGAGCACATAGGTTCTATAGATAAACCTGGTAGCTTTGATACCACATGTAACATGCCAATTTTTCACACAAGTAAAAATTCCTAAGTTTTCACTTCAAGTAAATAAACTATGTTTTATAACCATTGCCATAAATTTTTTCTATTCCAAGGGAGAACAAATGAGTACAAATGACATAATAAATTCCTTTCATCGATTTCATTTCCAAAATAATATTCCAAATATTATAATATTTCCAAAGGTTGTATACAAAATAGATACAACTCAACTTAACTTTATAGCAATAGATATAGATGGTATGGGAATCTCCTTTCAAATCTTGCTTGCCATCTGAGGAGGAGAAGCATCACTCAAGCGCTTTTCTGCCAACCACAGACTCAAATGTGGTCTCTCGGACCCTCACACATCTACCACATATGGTAAGAGGGTAAATGCAAGAAGATGAGTCCATGAAACGTGGAAGTTTTTTCCTTAGGAAAAAACCCAAAATCAACTTGAAGAAAACGGGATCCCACTTTTTAATAAATGGGATCCCACTTTTAAAAAATGGGATCCCTTTTAGGTTCGAGATCTCGAGCCAAAAATCTAAACAGGATCCCATTTTTTTAAAAATGAGATTCCGTTTAGTAATGAGATCTTGAAGCGGCCTTTGGGAAACGAAATCCCATTTTTTACAAAATGGGATCCCGTTTTGTGGTAGTATTTATTTAAAACAATTGAAACAACAGTCATTTTCATTGCGTGCATGAGATCCTGATTGAGGAAGACAAATAATGACCTCTAGGTACACGCTCTATAGAACAATCTAGATAACTGAGAGGGGAGGTGAATTAGTTATTATAAAATATTTTTCTTATCCTTTATTAATCTAGAGCAAACTCAAATCAATCAGATAACAATTAAATAGATATGAACATGAAAGCACTTAACAAAACCATTCACAAAGAACACCAAAATTTATGTGGAAACCCAAGATGGTAAAAACCACAGAGAATGCTAATTCTCAATTATAAAACACTGGTTAAGGTGACACCGATTAAGGTGATTTTTACAAGGACTCACTATCAAAGTGCTCACTACAGGTAAGGCTCATTACCAGTGGGCTCACTACCCGACTATTATAGCCAAAGATAAAAAAGGCTCATTGCCAAAAGAGGAAGGCTCACTGCCTTCAAAAAATGGCTCACTACTAGAAGAATGATGAAAAGGGACTCCATCGTAGAAATAACTATCACCAACAATCACACCGGAAGAAACTCATTGTTTGTTGTCTCTGGTATACTTTCGAACAATGTCTAGATTTTTAGATTCACATTCACCACACTTACTTTCAATGAACGAAATCAACTTTTACTTATACCAATCCATGCCTTCATAATCTTCCCAAGTCAGCCAAGCACAATTCCATTTCATGCTTCCATAAAATCCTAAGTCGTCCAAACACAATTTGAATTAGGTCATTGCAAAAAACATTCTTGCAGTGGAAGGGAATGAAACATGGACCAAACATAACCTCCTCGCTCAAATCAACACGCTACATATTAATCATGATATTTGGAACCAAGGAGTAGGATATAGACATTACAATGCAAGCAATGTTTTGGGACACGCTAACAACTTTCCAGATAGGTCTGGACCCAAAAGAATGTATCTCATTATGTTGCATAATGTATGGGACTAGGACAAGCACGACCGAAGATAGATCATCATAGCACAACATCTAGAGTATGTGAATCTGGATCACCAAAGAAACAAAACCGAACCTTAATCAATCAACCAAGATATGTTGACATCAATGACAACAATCAAAAACATCACATTCCAAAAATCTCCCCCTTTGTCATTGATGGAAACATTCATCAATGACAAACCAAACAACTCAACAACATCATCAACATCATCAAGGAACCTCTTTTCTTCTCCCCCTTTGACATCAAGGACAAAGGGAAAATACCCCCCCTGAGAAACTTACTCCACTCCCCCTATGAGGAAGCCACCAAGCATTGATCCAGATAAGAGTGAGCATATAATACCCTGGACCAATGCACACCCCGGTGCAAATTATTGTAGACCCGGAGGGGGCAAAACCCCTAACTCTACCAGAGATACTCAAAAGTATCTTTACTCAATGATTTTGTGAAAATATCTCCAATCTGCTCTTTAGTGGGTACATATTCAAGTCTTACCTCATTCTCCAATACCTTCACTCTCAAGAAGTGATATATAATGGATATATGCTTCGTACTAGAGTGTTGTACCAAATTCTTGGAAATGTTTATTGCGTTGGTATTATCACACATTATTGAGATTGGTTCATCAAATGATATGCCAATGTCCTTCAACGTTTGTTTCATCCATAGTACCTGAGTGCAACATGAGGATGTTGCAATGTATTTAGCTTCAACAATAGATAAAGATACAAAATATTGTTTCTTTCTTGACTAAGCAACCAACTGAGAGCCAAGGAAATAAACTCCACCACTCATGCTTCGCCTATTATCAACACACCCAACCCAATTAGCATCAGTATAGGCTATCAAAGTGAAATCTAAATCCTTTGGATACCATAGCTAGATATTTTTTGTACCCTTCAAATATCTAAAGATCCTTTTTACTAGAACAACATGTGATTCTTTTGGTTCTTGCTGAAATCTAGCTGCTAAACAAACAACATACATAATGTTCGGTCTAGAAGTACTCAAATATAACAATTCCCCAATCATTGACCTATACATACTTGCATCAACTTTAGGTGAATCATCTTCTTTCATCAACTTACATCTGGTAACAATAGGTGTACAAACCAGTTTGGAGTTCTCCAACCCAAACTTCTTCAATAATTATTTGGTATAATTGGATTGAGAAATAAAAATTCCTTTGCTATTCTGGTTTACTTGCAATCCAAGAAAAAAATTCAACTCACCTATCATAGACATCTCAAATTATTTTTGCATTTCATCTGTAATTTTTCTGCACATATCATCATTTCCTCCAAAAACTATGTCATCAACATAAACCACAACAATCAATATTTGATTTGAGTGAATTTTGAAGTATAAATTACTATCAACAAATCCCTTTTGAAATCCTTGTCCAATAAAGTACTTGTCTAATCTTCCATACCAAGCTCTAGGAGCCTGCTTCAATCCGTATAAGCTTTCTTCAACCTGTAAATAGCATTTGGGTCATTTCCAAACTTAAATCCCTTTGGTTGCTCGATGTAGACTTCTTCTTTTAGTTCTCCATTCAAGAATGCATATTTTACATCCATTTGATAGAATTTGAAATCCTTAAATGCTGCAAAAGCCAAGAATATCCGGATCACTTCCATCCGGGCAACAGGGGCATATGTCTCTTCAAAGTCAATACCTTCGATCTGAGTGTAACCTTTGCAAACCAATCTTACCTTGTTTCTATTACCTTTCCATTTTCATCCAACTTGTTTTGAAATACCCACTTTGTTCCAATTACATTTTTGTCTACCGATTTGGGCACAAGTTCCCAAGTCTATTTTTTTTGTATCTAATCAAGCTCTTCTTTTATTGCCTTCACCCAAATCTGATCATTGCATGCTTCTTCCATAGTCTTTGGCTTAGTTTCCGAGAGTAGACATAGTAACACTTGCTCTTGGGCTGCTTTGCTTCTTATGATGATTCCTTTGTTCTTATCTCCAATAATCTCATTTTCTGAATGGTTTCTATTGGTGTGAATAAGTCTTGTACCTAGTTTATTCCTTTACTAGGGACTTAGGGGACTTAGTTCACATGTTAAGTTTACTCAGGATAAAATATTCCTTCTAGAAGTCTTAGTTGTCTTATCTAGACTTTACACTTTCCTAGGTCATTATGAGTTAGTTGTCTCATGTGATAGGATTAAGACACTTGTCATAATCTTGTCACACCCTATCTCTCATCCTTTCCTTTATAAGCAAGGCATCTCTAGCATTATTGTATTGTAAGTATTGTATTCTATTACATAGCATATTGATCATTGTATCATATTGCAATTCTTGTTTGGTGGAATAACATCTTCCATTGTTGCTTCTCTCTATTTCTTGTGGAGGTTATTTGGTGTTGCAGATTGAAGATCTTGGGTTGATCACTTCAACATGGTATCAAAGCTTTGAATCTGGCAAGCCCCTTCCATTTTTTTATTAGAGAGTTTCCATCAAGTTTTCCATTGTGATTTGAGTTTCTTATATGATCTTGCGAACCAGAAAGGGTTTGCAAAGATTTTCTTATCCTATATTGCTTGCATGCATTTTGGTGAGATCTGGTGATTGCAACACTTTTGGTTATAGTAGCAATATTTTTCACTCAATTTGGTCACCATTTGCAACTTTGACAAACAAGGGTTTGACGCAAGCCGTTTTTTATTGGAGATGTCTGCAATTTTGCTTCGGAAATCTTACTTTCACTCATTTGTAGGAAAAACGATTTTTGGGTTTTGTAGCCAGGGTCGAAATTTGAATGAAGTATCTTTTAGATTTTGCATATCTTGCACAGATCTGAAGAGAATCGCTGTCCAAAAAATGTTGCACGCTATTTTTCTATCGGCTAAAGGTTTTTTTTTTCATCTTCTGTTTATTGGATCAAAAAATGATTTCTGGGTTTTATTCTTAGCATCAAAATATTTCTGAGTTTTTGTTATTTTCTACAAAAAAGTGAGTAGATTTTTCAGAAATCAAATCATAAGTAAACTTTTTTTCTAGAAAATCCGTTTTTCTGCAAACTAAATTCAACATTTTAAAAAAATTCATAACTTTTGGCCACGGTGTCAGATTTCTACAAACAAGATATTGTCAGAAAGTTGGTTTGACAAACTTCGCAGTGGTGCAGGTGATTTTTCTAGATTTTGATATTTTTTTCTAGTTTTTTCAGCTTGAAGGTATAGGTCATTTATTGCTTGTAATTGGCATAACTTTTGCATACGAAGTCGAAATTTGGAAAACTTTGTTTTGAAATTGCTCAAAAAATCGCAAGGAATCTGTTTGTAACCTTCTTTCTTAGTTTTGGAAAGCTCTTTTTTCTTAAAATTGTAAAAATCATTGTGTGTTATAAATGGTTGATTTGAGCTTGTCACTTGCACAAATTACAAAATTTCTTCATTGTAATTTGTTGGGGGGTTGCAAATTGAGTTTTAATACATTTCGGGGGGGTGAAAGGCACAATTTAAGTGCCACATTATATTTTTTCTTTTTGTGTTCATGACGGATCTAAGGCAAATTGAACCACTCACTCCACACAATTATCATACATGGAAGCTAAAAATGACTCAATTGTTACAATCTAAGGGTCTATGGCCAATGCTAGACGCAGAATAACCTAAATTCACAAGGGATTATGAAAAATTTGTCCATAGATGTGAAATGAATGAAGCAAAAGGACTTATTGGCTTACATGTATCTGATAACTTGTTGTTTCATATTTTAGAGTGTAAAACACCTAAGAATGTTTGGGATAAACTTGAAGAATTGTATGGTAAAACAAATTGGTTTAGAGTCTTGCAACTTCAAGCATATCTTCAAGCACTCTCTCCAGATGCATTTCCTTCAATTCAAGATTTTCTTGCACAATTCAAGTTGATTTTATCACAGTTGAAAGGATGTGGGCATGATATATCTAGTGATGAATGTATCTTCTTGATTTTGTCTAAGTTGAGAGGCCCTTATCAAATTTTTTCTTCTACTTAATATTCAACTATGGATGCCATGGAGAAAGATTAAAAAATGCCTTCATTTGAGTTATTTTTTGAGTGTCTTACTAGGGAGGAGGCCAGGTTAATTCAATTGGATGCCCTACCTAATTCTAAGAATCATGCTCTAATGGCTTAATCATCCAAGGGTAAAGAAAAGAATAAGAATAAGCCCAAGAAAAAATCATCTTTAGGTAGTGAGACTCCCTCCAAACTAAAGCCGAAGAATAATCAAAATTCCACTCCATCTCCTCCTTCTTCTACCTCTATAGATTCTTCTTCCAAGTCCAAGAAGAAAAGATATCTTTGTTCATTTTGTGGAAAAACTGGGCATGATGCAATTCATTTCTTTAAGAGATTAGAGGCCTTAGAGGAAGCTATGAAGAAGCACAATATTTTAGTATCTAAACCTTCTTCCAAGGGCAAAGGGAAAGTTCTTTCAGCATGCGCCATTCATTCATCTTCTGACAGTTTGATTCTAGATTTAGGTGCTTCACATCACATGACCAAATCATGTGATCTTCTCGATTCCATTGTTCATACTTCTACCTCTTAGATTGTAGTTGGGAACTCTTCACAGATTCCACTTTTGGGGACAAGATCCGTTTAGATGCTAGATGGGTGCATTAAGGATGTTCTTCTTGTTCCTAATATTTCAATGAATCTACTTTCCATATATCAGATTTTTCATTCTGGAGATGGGAAGTCAGTTGAGTTTACTCCATAGAATGTGACTATTAGAAAGTTGCAGGATCTTGAGAAGGTTGTTGATATAGGGATAGTTGATCATGAGAACCATTTGTATCGATTTGGTTGCTTTGAGTCTTCATCGGGTTCTTGTTTTGTTGCTCCTGCTGATTCAATGAGAAAACTTTGGTATGAAAGATTTGGGCTCTTGAACTATAGATATCTTTAGTAGATGCAAGCACATAACTTAGTGGTTGGTATTCCAAAGATCTTGTGCACGGATGGTGTTTGTCAAGGTTGTGTTCTTGGAAAACAACATCAAGATCCTTTTCCTAAGGGTCAAGCTACATGTGCAACCACACCCCTTGAGTTGGTTCATAGTGATCTCATGTCATTCCCAACTCCTTCTTTTTTAGGGGCTAAGTATGTGCTCACATTCATTGATGATTTTTCTCAACGGACATGGGTCTATTTTATGAAGCTCAAGAGTGAAGTTCTCACCAACCTCAAGACCTTCAAAACCTTTGTGGAGAAGCATTCAATTTTTTCTCTTCAAAATATACGCACAGATAATGGGGGGAGTATGTCAATTAGGAATTCTGAGATTTTTGTAGTGAGCATGGTATTATTCATCAACACACAGTTCCTTACAATCCTGAAAAAAATGGTGTGGCAGAGAGAAAGAACAAGATTCTTAGGGAGATGTCCAATTATATGATTCAATCTAGGTCCATGGCTCTAGCATTTTAGGCCGAAGCTATCAATTGTGCCAGCTATATTCAGAACCATATGCCCCATCAGGCAATGCAAAATATGACCCCTGAGGAGGCTTGGTCTCATTACAAGCCTAATGTATCCTTCTTCAGAGTATTTGGTAGTGAGGCTTGGACATTCATTCCAGATGGTCAACATAAATCCATGGAGAAGAAGAGTCAGTGGTACATCTTTGTTGGCTATTGTGAGGATGTGAAGGCATACATATTGTTTGATCTTGACACATGAGAGGTTCATTTATGACGTGATGTTCATTTTGTTGAGTCCTTCACCTAGGCAGATCCTCCTTCAATTTCTTCTTCATCATAACCTACTCAATCTTCTTCAGCTGATGATGTTTTGCTACATGAGGAAGATTTTGATGATTGTATTAATCCACCTCCTCCTCATTCTCCTACTTGACCGCAATGAGCTCATATTACTCTTGAAGAGGCTGGTCCTCTTGTTGGTGATCCCAGAGACACTCACCGCACTTGTTATCACACTTCAAGAATCAATCTTTTGAGTCATGCAGTTTCAGATGATCCTCAAAAGTTTTTAGATGCTTCAGGTATTCTAGAGTGGGATAGTGCTATGGCTGATGAGTATTCTTCTTTGATGAAGAATCATACTTGGGATATTGTGCCTCTTCCTAAGGGAAGGAAGTTAGTTTAGTGCAAGTGGGTGTATCGTACCAAGTATGCAACAAATGGTTCCATTGATAAGTACAAGGATCGTCTTCTTGCAAAGGGGTTTTCTTAGGTTGAAGGAATTGACTATTCTGAGACCTTTACTCATGTTGCAAAGATAGATTCTATTCACCTTGTCCTTGCTATAGTTGCATCACAGGGATGGTTAGTGTATCAGATAGATGTGAAGAGTTCTTTCTTGCATGGATATCTTCATGAGGAAATCTATATGGAGTAGCCATTGGGTTTTGTGCAGGACCCTTCACTTGTTTGCAGGCTTCGATGTTCATTGTATGGTCTCAAACAAGCCATTTGATCTTGGTATGAGAATATGGATAGTTTCTTGCTTTCTTTTGGCTACACTCACTACCATTCTGATCCCACAGTTTATACGTAGAGACATGGAGAAGATCTACTCATACTTGTGCTCTATGTGGATGATTTGATTCTTATAGGAAGTTCTAATTCCATGATTCAGAGTACACAACATGAATTGATGGAGCGATTTGATATGACCAACCTTGGTCTTTTGCATTGCTTCCTTGGTCTTCAGGTTCATCAGACTTTTGAGGGGATATTCATTTTCCAGCAGAAGTATGTTGTTGATTTGCTTCAGAGATTTGGCATGGCTGATTGCAAGCCTGCTGCTACTCCATTCCAGTCAGGTGTTGTATTGTCTACTAGTTGCACTACTCCTACAGTTGATCCCATCTTGTATCAATTGTTGGTTGGAAATATTTTGTACTTGACACATAGTCATCTTGATATTTCCTTTGTGGTTGGACTTGTCTCTCGCTTCTCACAGGATCCTCATGAGAGTCATTGGAATATTGCCAAATGTATCTTGAGATACATTCAGGGCACTACTGATTTTGACATTCATTACACATCAGGTGCATCTCAGATTGTGGGCTTCACTGACTTAGATTGGGTTGGTGATGTCAATGATCGAAAGTCTACTTCTGGATTTTTCTTTTGCCTTAGTTTTGTTTTGACTGCATGGTCATGAAAGAAGCAAACTACTATTGCATTATCATCGACATAGGCTGAGTATCGAGGTGCATTTTTGGCTAGTCAGCAGGTTTTATGGCTTCGTCAGTTGATGATTGAGTTTGGATTTCCTTCCACTTAGCCCACTACTCTTTGGTGTGAGAATCAAAGTGCCATACATATCTCTTACAACCCAGTGGAGAATCAACATACTAAGCATATTGAAACCCACGTGCACTTCATCAGGCAACTCATCCAAGATGGTGTTCTTAGGTTGGAGTATTTTCCTACATATTAGTAGGTTGTAGACATCTTCACTAAACCTTTGGCATCACCTCATTATCTTTAGTTGCAATTGATGCTTGGGGTGAAGGAAATTGTCCTTGGGGGGTCTTGAGGAGTCCTCCTTCCTTCTTCAATTTTTTTCATTTTTTTCTCTCTTTTGGAGAGGAGTTTTCTCCCACAGGGTTTTTCTCCTTTTCTCCATGTGTGAGAGTTTTCTTTTTTGTACATGGGTACCTCATTAGGCCTTGTTTCTGAGACTCATATTTTTCATGTTTTCATCGGTTTGTTCCTCCCTAAGTTGCACTTAAGGGGGGGTGTTGGTGTGAATAAGTCTTGTACCTAGTTTATTCCTTTACTAGGGACTTAGTTCACATGTTAAGTTTACTTAGGATAAAATATTCCTTCTAGAAGTCTTAGTTGTCTTATCTAGACTTTACACTTTCATAGGTAGTTATGAGTTAGCTGTCTCATGTGATAGGATTAAGACACTTGTCATGATCTTGTCAAACCCTATCTCTCATCCTTGCCTTTATAATCAAGGCATCTCTAGCATTATTGTATTGTAAGCATTGTATTCTATTGCATAGAATATTGATCATTGTATCATATTGCAATTATTGTTTGGTGGAAAATCATCTTCCATTGTTGCTTCTCTCTATTTCTTGTGGAGGTTATTTGGTGTTGCAGATTGAAGATCTTGGGTTGCTCACTTCAATAGTTTCTCTATACATATCTTGGAGTTTTAGTTGAAGTTGCCAAAGCCTCCTTTTTCTCTTCTTCTTCTTTCTTATCATTTTCTTCTTTTTCATCTGAGTTATCTGATTCATATTCAATATGCCTGTCAGGATTTATGTTAACATTTTCATCTACTTTCACATTCACACTTTCAACTATCTTGTTTAGTCTCTTGTTGTAACACCAGTATGCTTTGCTTCTTGTAGAGTAACCCAAAAATATACATTCATCAACTCTGTTGTCAAACTTTCCAAGATTGTCCTCATCTCTCTAGATGTAGCATTTGCTTCCAAATTTTTTGAAGTACTTTACTGTGGGAGCTCTTCCATGGAAGAGCTCATATGATGTCTTTCCATATTTTATTTGGAACAATACTTTGTTAAGAGTGTATACTGCTATGTGTATCACTTCTCTCTAGTAGACCTATGATAAACCTACTTCCATGATCATTATTCTAGCTACTTCTTGAATTGTTTGATTCATTATTTACACTACACCATTCTGTTGTGGTGTTCTAGGGGCACATAGTTGTCTTTTGATGCCATGTTTCTCACAAAACTTGTTGAATTATTAGAAGTGAACTCTCCTTATCTATCAGATCTTAAACACTTGATTCTCCTGTCAACTTCATTCTCAACTCTTGCCTTGAAAATATTGAATTTTTCTAGAGCCTTTATTTTTTCTCTTAAAAATGTGACCCGAGTTAGTTTGGAATAATCATCTACTAATAGCATGAAATATTTATCACCTTGCAAGCTTCTTGTTCTGGTTGGATCATATAGGTCAGTGTATATAAGGTCCAACAATCTGGTAGATGATGCTTATTTTCCTTAGAATGTTCCTTTGGTATGTTTTCCTTCTTGAAATCCTTTGCAGATAATGTTGTTTGGTTTGGTCAGTCTTGGAAAATCTACGACTAACCTTGTTGAAATTATCCTTACCAAGTTGTCGAAGTTGATATGACACATCCTTTGATGCCAGAGCCAATTGTCATTGCTCTGAGAAAATAGGCATCTCTAAGTGTAGCTCCTTCTAGTTGATACATATTCCCACTTGTTCTTTTTCCTGCTGCAATAACAGTTTTAGAACTCTTCCAGATCTCACAACCATCATCCTAAAATACAACATTATAGCCATTCTCACACATTGGTTCAACACTCAAAAGATTATGATATAAAACCTTCACATAGTAAACATTGTCAGTGTTATGTTTTCCATCAAAGGTAATAGAACCAATTTCAACAATCTATGATGTTTCATCATCTCCAAATCTAACAAAACCTCCATCATATTTCTCAAGCTTTACAAACTTACTTTTATCACCGGTCATATGATTCGAACATCCACTATCAATCAACCATTCATGTCTATTTCTTTTGACAAATAATGAAGCTTCAGTGTTATCATTAGATTCCAGACAGATATTAGAGATAAAAAATGTAGGTTCATCCTTTTCTACCAAAAAAAAACAATCCTCATGATTTGATTCATCATCTGAAATACTGGCATTCTAATTAACATAATAGGCCTTCTTATTGATGTTTTTAAATTTTTGCCTTGTTCTTTTCTCTGGAGACTTATTTTCCAAATGACCAATCTTCCCACATCTAAATCATTTAAGAGGTAGCATACCTTTGTACTTGTCGATACCTTTCTTTATTTTTCTTTTGAAGTTTTCTTCCAACTCATATGAAATTTCACTATCCAGATCATCTTCTATTTTTGTGGCTTTGAAGGCTGTTTCAGATTTCTCCTTTTCTTTTCCAAATTTTCTCATCTCAAATACGGTCAAGGTTGCAAATAGTTGCTCTCTGGTGAATTTATTTGAATCATAAACTTCCTCAATAGTTGAGACCTTATCACTGTAGCTCTTTGGTAGGGTCATCTGAATCTTCTCCATAACATCTTCATCTGTTAGAGTGCCTCCTTGATTTTTGACTTCATTTACTGCACTGTCAACTTTCTAAAAATAGCTTGCTATATCCTCACCTTCTTCCATCCTCAATTTTTCATATCCGGGCTTAGCTGTCAACTTCTTTGATAATTTGACTCTATCATTTCCTTCATAGATTTATTTCAACTTTTCCCAAACATCATAAGCAGTTTCCAATCAAATAACTTTTGTTAACTTAGTCTTAGAAAAAGCACTAAAGATTTCATACCTTGCCTTCTCATTCTCTTCATAAGCTAAAATCTCATTTACATTAGAAGGACCATTTTCCGGTTCAACATATTTTGTCTCAACAACTTTCCAACTTTTGTACCCTAGAGAAATCAAGTAACCTCTCATTTGTACTTTCCAAAAACTATAGTTAAATCCGTCAAACACTAGAATTTTCAGTTTGTGCACCATCAGATCTACCCCAAGTGGTTGATCTCTCCTTTGAGGAACCAAAGCTCTGATACCAATTGTAGAACAGTCCAAATAATAGAAAGTGGGGGTGAAGTAGTTATTATAAAACAATTTTCTTATCCTTTATTAATCTAGAGCAAAATCAAATCAATCAGATAGCAATTAAATAGATATGAACATGAAAGCACTTAACAATACCATGCATAAAGAACACCAGAATTTACATGGAAACCCAAGATGGGAAAAACCACGGAGAATGCTAATTCTCAATTATAAAACACTGGTTAAGGTGACACTGGTTAAGGTGATTTTTACAAGGGCTCACTATCAAAGTGCTCATTGTAGGTAAGGCTCACTACCTGACTATTACAACCAAAGATAAAAAAAGGCTCACTGCCTGCAGAAAATGGCTCATTGCCAGAAGAATGATGAAAAGGGAATCCACCACAAATATAACTGTCACCAACAATCACACAAGAAGAAACTCACTGTTTGCTGTCTCCGGTATACTTTCACACAATTTTTGGATTTTTAGATTCACATTCACCACACTTACTTTTATCAAAAGTAATCAAATTTTACTTATACCAATCCCTTCATAATCTTCCCAAGTTGGAAAAGCATAATTCCATTTCATGCTTCCATAAACTCCTAAGTCGGTTGAACACAAATTGAATTAGGTCACCACAAAAAACATTCTCGTGATGGAAGGGAATGAAATGTGGACCACACATAACCTCCTTGCTCAAATCAACGCGCTACATATTAACCATCATATCTAGAACCAAGGAGTAGGATATACACATTACAATGCAAGCAATGTTTTAGGACACGCTAACCACTTTCCAAATAGGTCCAAACCCAAAAGAGTGTATCTCATTATGTTGTAAAATGTATGGGACCAGGACAAGCACAACCAAAGATAGATCATCACAACACAATAGCCAAAGTACACCAATCCAGATCACCAAAGAAACAAAACCAAACCTTAATCAATCAACCAAGATATATTGACATTAATGACAATTATTAATGACAACAATCAACAACATCACATTCCAACACGCTCCACCCCAATTTTTTTGTATTTGTTAGTTTTTTTGAAAATTTTAATACAAAGTTAGAGTTTAGTATGTATATTTTTAATTTATTTAGAGTTTTATGCATTTTTATTTACTTGTAATAGAAGAAATGGTGATTTGTAGAAGAAGAAAACATGAAATGAAACCCTCAGATATTGAATAGAAACAAAAAAAACAACCTTAAATCATGACCTAAGAAACAAAATTACCTTTTGAAACCTTGAATTGTTCAATCAAACAAAAAATTGCATTTGAAAACCCTAAATTGAAAGGAAACAAAAAAATTGCATTTGAAAACCCTAAATTGAAATAAACAAAAAAAATTGCATTTGAAAACCCTGATTGCTTTTTAAAACCATAAATTGAAATCAAACAAAAAATTTGCATTGAAAACCCTAATTTCTTCTTGAAACCCTAAATTGAATTCAAACAAAAAAAATTGCATTTGAAAACCCTGATTTCAAGCTTGAATATTTGATAATGGAAAAAATTCATTTGCATTGCTTAAATGTTTTAACTTTCATTTGCATTGTATGGAGACAAGTATTTAAGCATTCTTATGGAAGAAATTATTTGATAGATTTAGGTTGATACATAGTAAATTAGGGTCCTTGATATTGACAATAAAATAGGATTTGATAAATATTATACATTTAAATGTGTATTCATTAAGTTAGAGACATGTTGAGACACAAGCAATTAAATGTTATGAACATAGATATAATTATATTAGAAAATCATATGTTAAACCTTACTTGTGGGACTAGTGGATCATTAGAATTGATATAAATTATGTGTTTCTATTGTGGATTATGCTCAATTAGTTTATATATTTATTACCACATGATAAATTAATAGATCTAAATGTTGGCCCACAGTTGTCGTTGCACCAAAAGATCGACCTTTTAATGCCCGATACAACTACTAGAGTTAATAGATCCATGAGAGGTGGTTAGTCCATGTCACGAATCTCGAGGGGAGCGCTGACCATCTGCCAACAAACTCCCCCTCAACATTACTCGAGGGGATTCAAACTCGACACCATTGGCTCTGATACCAATTGTTGGCCCACAATTGCCATTGCACCAAAAGATCGACCTTTTAATGCTTGATACAATTGCTAGAGTTAACAGATCCATGAGAGGCGGTTAGTCCATGTCATGAATCTCGAGGGGAGCGCTGACCATCTGCCAACACTAAATGTATGCATAATTTATGATGCTTCATTATGTTCTCTTGAGATGTTAAATTATTAAATTTGTACCTTACAATAAAAATATATTTAACATGTACTTGTGTTTTATATTGTTTTCTAATGGCCAATTAAAGGGTAATTGTATGTGGTACCTTAATTGAGTTAATAATATGGGTCTTATGCATCTATTATGATTCATAATATCTTCCAACATGATACTATGTCATAATATGTTACAATTTAGACCATGATTGTTAAAAATTGAGTAGATAGTTAAATTTCCTCACTAGAAGAGTAGAGACCTCAACATAATTTTATGATCACTTATATACTTATATGGTAGTGATATATATTCTATTTTTATGGATCTTCAATGAGTAAGCATATTTGTGAAGCCTAGGCTCAAACCCATGTTTGTAAGGTATCTAGCTAAAGCATTATAAAACTTGGTCCACGAGTTAAACATCATTACTCAATAATTATATGGGAAAATACTCTAAAAATAACTCTACATTGACTCACCTCTTATGGGTTTTTTGACCTTTTTCCCAAGAATAATGTAGCTAGTTTATGATCAATGAATCATTTTTCCCCACGCTTGAATGCTTAACAATCCTCAAATTTACTATGGATGATTACATTGATCTAGATAGAAAATCAATCCAACTTTGGTCATAGGTTATATTTCCACACCTTTTATTCATAGACTTCAAAGATGATTAGGGAAAGAATATAAATTATCAATACTAATTAAGGATTCAATAACCAAATTTTAAGATCTAGCTCCAACAACTTGTCAAGACACATTTTGATTTTCTCTAAATATACATATTTCTATAAATTCAAGGGTAGACCATAGAGACTATACTAAATTGTCAAAAGTGGGATAATTTATAGTTGTGTGCATAATTCCCCGATCATAGAAGTAATCTAAGGAAATAATCGGTCTATTCATAAAATAAAAAATATTCATAAACTAATGTTCTTGCATATGTGATGAATAAAAAATATTAACCCCCTTACTTTCCATCCTATTACCCTAAATCCTAAGGAGATCAAAGAAGTTCTCAAAATTTGGTGAAGTTTTCCAAGGCAACCAAATTTAACAATAATAGGATCGTGCAAGATTATAATATGAATGAGATTTCATGAGAGGCTGGTTAGTCGAAACAAGAGCTATCTCAATCAACTGTTCCATGAGAAAATTTTGTTGACTAACTTTCAAGTACATTATTCCAAGGGCCACCCAAACTTCAACATTTTTAGGTTCTACCAAGTCCATTATTTGGAAGGAACTCATTTTGGAAGCCTTTTATGTTTCAAAATGTAACTAACATTATAGTTATATCATAAGTAGCTCAACCAATAAATTTTTTATAGAACATTGCAAGGTCTTTTGAAGACCCTTTAAAATATTAACTTTTAGTAAACACATGGAGTTGAGAAAGATAGTGCTTCATTATTTATAGTTTATTTGTTGTTTGACATTGATGCAAAAAAATTAGTTAAAGCTAGAATCACTATCTTGAACTTCAACAAATTTTATCCCCTTAAGCCATCAAATGTTTTGTCCTATGACCTTACTTCATAGATCCCCTTAAGCCATCATATTACCCTAAACCCTAAACCCTAAATCCATCATTTTGTCCTAGGACCTTACTTCATAGATCCCCTTAAGCCATCCTATTACCCTAAAGTCTAAATCCATAATTTTGTCCTAGGACCTTAATTCATAGATCCCCTTAAGCCATCCTATTACCCCAAACCCTAAAACTTAAACCCTAAATCCATCATTTTGTTCTAGGACCTTAATTCATAGATCCCCTTAAGCCATCCTATTACTCTAAACCCTAAACCCTAAAGCCATCATTTTATCCTAAGACCTTACTACATAGATCCCCTTAAGCCATCCTATTACCCCTAAACCCTAAACTCTAAACTCTAAACCCTAAAGCCATCATTTTGTCCTAGGATCTTAATGAAATTTGGTTGCTTTGGGCAACTTCACCAAATTTAATTCCCTTAAGCCATGTCATTTTATCCTAGGACCTTACTACATAGATCCCCTTAAGCCATCCTATTGCCCTAAACCTTAAATCCATTATTTTTTCCTAGGACCTTAATTCATAGATCCCCTTAAGTCATCCAATTACCCTAAACCCTAAAGAATTCATTTTGTCTTAGGACCTTAAAATGAAATTTGGTTGCCTTGGGCAACTTCACCAAATTTTATTCCCTTGAGCCATGTTATTTTGTCCTAGGACCTTACTACATAGATCCCCTTAATCCATCCTATTACCCTAAACCCTAAATCCATCATTTTGTCCTAGGAACTTAATTCATAGATCCCCTTAAGCCATTATATTACCCTAAACCCTAAACCCCAAACCCTAAACTCTAAACTCTAAACCCTAAAGCATTCATTTTGTCCTAGGACCTTAAAATGAAACTTGGTTGCCTTGGGAAACTTCACCAAATTTTATTCCCTTAAGCCATGTAATTTTGTCCTAGGACCTTACTACATAGATACCCTTAAGCCATCCTATTACCCTAAACCCTAAACCCTAAACTCTAAACCTTAAACCCTAAAGCATTCATTTTGTCTTAGGACCTTAAAATAAAATTTGGTTGCCTTGGGAAACTTCACCAAATTTTATTCCCTTAATCCATGTCATTTTGTTTTAGGACCTTAATTCATAGTTCCCCTTAAGCCATCCTACGAGGACCTCTATAAAAGCCAACATAATTTCTCCTACTTTAATGTAAATTTTAATGAGATTTCACATCACATTAACAATTAATTATTTTTTCATTCAAGTAACATGCCTTATACATAAATGAGGCTTACACATTTTATCATTCATATTCAATTAGGAAATTTATATTGAATGGTTTAAGGGGATTTTAAAACATGTATCTTACATTTATAAATATAATGCAGGTTCACTTATATCTTAGAGATCATGGATCAATTCTATAATGATGATATCTGTAATCCACCTCCATGACCTCCATCTCCACCACCTTCACCTTCACCTCCACCCACTCCACCCACTCCACCTCATAACCCCCACCTCCACTACCTGAATTCGATGGTGCTCGCTTGCAAGCACAAATCGATGCAAATGTTAAATCCATTCAAGATCAAATCAACATTATTCAGAATGAAGAATGTATTGCACCACATTTGAGGCCTTTTGCATCTACAATGCAAAATGTTGTTGATGCTATTAGGTCCATGGATGTGGTCTTAGATGAGCATCGAAAATGGCTAGAGGAGAGGAGAAAGTTTGATTTTGAAAAGGAAAACAAAAAGAAATGAAGAAATGCAGTAGAGAGCCACAACACTTTATAAATTAAGACAATGATCTTATATTTATGAATTTAGTTGGATGGATATTTTTTGTGATGAATTTGTGAATTTGGTTGGATGGATATTTTTAGTGATGAATTTATGAATTTGGTTGGATGGATATTTTTTAGCGTTTAATTTAAGAATACAATAGTATAATGATGAAATTATAATAGTATATTTTATGATTACTATCATAACTTCTTTTGTTGGAAAAATGCAATTTACATGCGTTAGACATAAATGAGCTTTTTGTGAATGTTTTAAGTTTATTTTTTAGTATGTACATGTATTAAAATTACATAGTTCTAGATCTTAAATTTTGAAATTTGTATGTACACATAGTTTAGTTGAATGATGTATGCATGCATTATACATCCTACTTTTTATTTTAAATATATGCACATCTTAAATTTTGAAATTTGTATGTACATGCTCAAGTTGAATCAATGTATGTATGTGTATGTATATGTATGCACATCCTATTTAAATAAATTTGCATGTACGCTTAAAATTTAACTATTTCTTATAATTTTGTAAGTTTTTATGTTAATTTTGTATAATTTAATGCAAGTGAACACTTATATATATCATGGATCATTTTGATATTGATGATATCATTAATCCAAATCCTCAAATACCTCCCCTTCCACCCCTCCACCTCCACCTCCACCCCCTCCACCTCATATCCCATCTCCACCACCAGTTAGATCTGATGAGGCTCGCTTGCGAGCATGGATCAATGAAAATGTTGCATACATTCAAAATAAAATCAATGCTATGAAAAATGAAGCATTGATTCCATCACATGTGATACAATTTGCATTTGCAATGCAAAAAATTATTGATGTCATTAGGTCTATTGATTTTGACTTAGGTAGGCATCGATGTGATAGGGAGGAGATGAGACGATTTTATTCAGATGGTCTCTCATATAAACAATAGACCTAAAAATAATAAAAGCCCATCTAGCACCTTATTTTATCAACCCTAACACTCACCATCCCATTCCTGCAACTAAATCTAGAATATTCATGAGGTGGTGTATACATCCATAGATGAGTGCAAATTTTTGAGAGAAATGGTGGATGGTATTTGATAGTCCACCATACGCTAAATTGGAGATCTCATTCTATTTTTTGAGGAAACTATATGTAGAGTTTGTTTTGGGGAAAAAGCCCAATTATTTTGATTTTAAATCATTTCAGGGTGTTGGTGGTGGCATGCCACAATAGAGGTTAGGGTCAAGGGTTGATACCCAACACCCTGTGCATGCACAAAACCTTGTTGCTCCTCTTGGTCCTGCCATTCCTACACCTGTGCATCAACGTGTGGTGATATCCGCACTAGGATCTTTGAGTACAATCATGGGAAACCTTGATGAGCATGCTACTGTGATGGCAGCTAGGGGGCCAAGAGACCACAATGATGGAGGAGTGTTCTATGGAGTTGGTCCTAGTACCACTCCACGAGTGTCGACACCTCATGCATGTACTAGTTGCCATTAGTTATGCTATGGACTTGACTAGGCCACACCCATTTTGGGTGGACATGGAGATTTTGGTGGATCATTTGGTCACATCAGTTCATTCATATAATTTATTACTATAGAGCATCACCCTGTAGACAGTGCGACATAGTTATAAATATGCATTTACATGTTGAATTTATAAGAATTTTAATGAATGTATATATCAAAAAAAAATTGCAACATGTTTTAACAATCAAACTATTTGGTGTAGATGACACTAACCATAGGGGAATCATTAGCTCCTCGAGTACATATGTCGACACCAATGCTAGTCAGCAACCCTTACAGGGTGTTTTGATTTCAATTTTTAAAATTATATATGAAATAATTTTCAACTTGACTTTTTAATTTGTAATTCAATCATCAACATATGTTTTAAATATTTAAGTTGGTTTAGGGGACTCAATCAACTTCCATGTTGATTCCACCTAAGGGCTTGTCGAGTTCTCATCCATTGTCAAATAACTCACATTAGGTGCAAGTACATTTATATTGTAAATTATTTAACTTGTTACTATACTTAAAATTATGAATTTTGAATTCACTATATATCAAATGTGCATGGACACTTGTAAATATTATAAGCATTAAATGTCTATATGTATGTCTAGATTGACACAACAATGAGAATTGGGATCGAACAAACATTAGATGTGGCAGCTACTCACGAGGCATCTAAATTTTAGGTTGTTTAAAAAAGTTTCTACAGAAAGTGTGCAAACTTGAATATATATTTTTAACCTAATTCAAGTATACGTGCTTTAAATTTGACCTTGTAGATCTTTGTTAGTGTCACTTTCTGCATTGATGAGGTCATAACACCTCAAGGAGGACATGCAGAGTAGCCAAATATCATGGTAATTTAAAATTTTGCTTATATTTAAAGTCAATTACAAATTATACATTGTGAATAACTCAAATTAAATTTAAAATTGAATATATATGAGCTCATACATGTTAATTTTTTATTTTATTTTATAGCATGAGACACATCTTATAGCTGAGCATGTACAAATAGGTCCTGGAATAGAGGGTGCACAACCTCTTACAGTACAATTTAAATATGATAAATTATAAATTAAATTGAATTAAATCATTTTTAATTGTAAAATTATATCTAATTTCAACTTTCTTTCTCTTGTATATGTAGATTGATTCAAAGAATTTAGAGGTTGGTCCAGGTGCACTAGAGCATGTAGAGCCAGATATCATGGTAATTTAATTTTATGATGAATTTTAAATTAATTTCCATTAAATCATTTTTAATCATTTTACATCCGTTTTCATCTTTCTTTCTCTTGTAAAGAGTGATTCAGGTCATCCACGTAGTCTGCATGGTGTGAAGAGGTCTCTTGATTATAGAGACGATATGAGTTAGATGATTGCATGGGCTGTATTTGATTATTTCATGGACTACATATTTGGTTTCTCATTGACTTAACATATTGTTTCATGGACTTTATTTCATTGGGTGTACTTTGATGGACTTAATATATATTGGTTTCATGGACTTAATATATTGTAAATAATGGACTTTATTATTGTTTAATTTTCATTTACACATGTGCATTTATGTATTTTATATGAAATTTTAATATGTAATTGATAGGACATATTTGTACTTTCCAAAAGATTCATAGTCAAGACATTAATAGGACATTAATGTGAAATTAAATACAAATATGAAATTAAAGTTGAAATTAATAGGACATTTCAATATTTGTACTTTACAAATTTAGCGATCCATGTTAGAGTAAAGGTCTTAATTTAATTATGTTGATTAAGTTGCCTTTATTCCCTTCTTAAGATTTCACGTTAGTTTGCATAATGTGACATTTAATAATTATATTAATTATTAAATGTTATCCTATTAGGGCTTCTATTAGGGTTTTATTAGGGTTTGCATGATCTCCTTTTTATAAGGATTGATCCCATTGTATTTCATATCAATTCATTTTCTCATTTTATCTGATATATACATTTTCAGTTTTCAGAGAACCCTTGCTTGTTTGTCTCCATCTCTTCTTTTGTGACAGGTTATTTGCGTGCAGGTGATCTTCGGGGTTTGTGGTGTTGTATTTTCTCAACTCCTACATGGTATCAGAGCTCCACACCTGCTGCTTCCTGTTCTTGTTTTGAAGATTTTTGGAGCTTCAAGGGTTTGGGGATTGTTTTCTTGATCTAGGGCACAACTGCATTTTTGAAGCATTTTCAGCTCAAATGGACATTGCCATTGCGTCTGCAACGGTCCAAAACTCCTAAATCGACTGTTCATTAGTCCATTTTGGACAAAGTTGAAATTTAAAGCAAATTTTTTTTGCACTTACAGCCGTACGACCGTCGTCTGCACGCAGATCCGTAAAAAAAAACCTGGTATTTTTTTATTCGGCATATTTTTTTTATATAAAAAAATTATTTGTGCAAAGGTTTTTGGAATGTTATTTTGATTTTTTTTATCAAAAAAATCAACAACAAAAAAAACATTTTTTTTGCCTTTTTACGGCTTGCAGGCCGGCTGCAGGCAAGTACCTGCACAGGGTACTGCACAGGTCCGTACCTGCACAAACCTGCGCAGGCCGGTACCTGGGTAGTCCCCTGCGCAGGCCGGTACTTGCGCAGTCCCCTGCGCAGGGAACCCGCGCCCACATGGGCTGCGGTGGGGGTGGGCCCACGTGCCTCCCCCACCCAAATTTTTTTAAAATTTTTTTGCATTATATTTTTTTTATGATTTAAAAAAAAAAAATCAAATGTTTTTTTTAATTGTTTTTTTATATAAAAAACATTTTTTTTCCAAAATAAGCCCAATCGCACTTTTACGGTGACGGCCGTTTGGCCGTCAAATTTAACACATTGTTTTTGCTGCGACAGCCGTCTGACCGTCAAATTTAACCCAGCACTGTTTTTTTCCCTCTTTGGAGCTGATTTATTCCGGAGGCCGTAACTTGGGCATACGATATCGTGTTTTGGCAAATGAGATATCGTCGAAAAGCTGGTTTTCTAATCTTTCTAGTGGTGTGGGTCTCATCACATTTTTTTTTCCATTGGTGCATTCTACAGTTAGTTGAAGACAAAGGGGCTATTTTCAGTCTCAAGCTCATAACTTTTGATCAGTTTCTCCGTTTTTCACAATCTCAGCGGCATTGGAACCTTATTTCAGAGCTCTTCAGTTTCATCCATGCCATTTTTCTAGATTTCACTCCAAGTATCTTTTATTCAGTTATTTGTGTTTTCACACTCTGGTGGATTACCTGGACATATTTGCTCTTGGAAACTTTTTGTTTGCATGGGATGCTTTGTTCTTGGCTGTTCTTCATGTATTTTCAACATTTTTTCCTTTGAGGACATTTTGAGCATCATTTTTAAGCTATCTTTTATGTAAACGCATTGAGATAAAGTGCCATACTATTGTACATGCATCTTTTGGGGATTTTGCACATAAGGTTGTGCCATATTTTGTACTCGCACTGATATTATAAAGTGCCATGAGGGGTTGTGTAGTTTGCCTTTGTTTTTCCATCACATCTTTGTCCGGTGAGTATCCCTCCACGATGACATTGAATCCATACCATGGGGGGTTGTGTAGTTTTCCTTTGTTTGCCATCACACCTTTGTCCGGTGAGTGTCCCTCTACGACGACCATGGATACATATGATTCCAGCCTCATGCATGTGTGCTTTGTTTTGCACACCACTTTTTCAGTTGCAGGTGCTTTCTTGTGCACTTTCAGATGTTGTATCTTCTTCATGCACTACAGGGTGTTGCATACCATTTCAGTGGATCTGTCAGGCTCTTCCAGTTTAGCATTATGGGGGGGTATTATACTGTCCGTGCTAATTCTTCCTTGGTTTCGCCTTGGAAGGAATCTTCCATTCTTAGTTGATCAGTGTTTCAGACTATTGGTTCTTGTACCATTTGTATCTTTGTTCCAGGTGTTTTCCTTTGTTTGCCATTTGATTCGAGTAGTGTCATATGGGGCACTCATATAGATTGTTGTCTTTTTTATCTTGATCATCCTATCTTCAACGGAGGTTCTTCAGCACCATAGCAGTCATCTTTCGATAGTTGTTTGCAGCTTCATCTGCTTCAGTGATGTCTCTTCTTGGCTTTCTTCTTCTCTTTTTGGAGTAGAGCTTTTTCCCATGAGGTTTTCTCTATTTCTCCATTTTACAGAGATTTGGTTGTATTTGGGTACCTAATCTGGCCTAGTTGCCGGGACCCATGTTGCCTTCTTGCATTGTAGTTACCTTTGCTTTTTTGCATTCGTTTGTAGCTGCACTGTTGCTCATCTTAAGGGGGGGTGTTAGAGTAAAGGTCTTAACTTAATTATGTTGATTAAGTTACCTTTATTCCCTTCTTAATATTTCATGTTAGTTTGCATAATGTGACATTTAATAATTATATTAATTATTAAATATTATCCTATTAGGGTTTTCCCTATTAGGGTTTTATTAGGGTTTGCATGATCTCTTTTTTATAAGGATTGATCCCATTGTATTTCATATCAATTCATTCTCTATGATATATACATTTTCATTTTTCAGAGAACCCTTGCTTGTTTGTCTTCATCTCTTCTTTTGTGACAGGTTATTTGCATGCAGGTGATCTTCGGGGTTTGTGGTGTTGTATTTTCTCAACTCCTATAATCCATACATGATATATACATGATAATTAGTCAATGAACTTATTTAATTCATGTCCTAATAGGATGTCTTAAGGGGTCCTAATAGGATGTTTTAAGGGGTCCTAATACCTTGTCTTAAGGGGATCAAAGAAGTCAAAATTTGGTGAAGTTTCCCAAGGCAACCAAATTTAAAAATAATATACATGTTATTTAGTGATTACACAATCAAATTTAAAGTTTCAAAGTAGAGTGACTCATCATAACAAATTATATAATTAAGTATAATATTTAGGATATGTCCTAATAGGACGTCTTAAGGGGATGAAATACTTCAAAGTACATGTCTCATATTTAATCATAATTGATATAATTAAGTAACTTAGAATTTAGGATGACTCATCATAACAATCACATTCTATACAATTTAAATAGTGTCAACGTTTATTTAATTCATGTCATAATAGGATGTCTTAAGGGGTCCTAATACGACGTCTTAAGGGGATCAAAAAAGTTGTCAAAATTTGATGGTTGCCCAAGGCAACCAAATTTAACAATAATATAAATGTTATTTAGTGATTATACAATCAAATTTAAAATTTCAAAGTAGGGTGACTCATCATAACAAATGATATAATTAAGTATATTTTTTAGGATATGTCCTAATAGGACATCTTAAGAGGATGAAATACTTAAAATTACATGTCTCATATTTCATCACAATTGATATAATTGATTTAACAATAATATATATGATATTTAGTGATTATACAATCAAATTTAAAGTTTCAAAGTAGGAAAACATGCACATTTAACAAACAAAATATATAGAATATTGATTATGATACATAAAAGTATATAGTATAATTGTGTATGTACATGTGTACAAATTTGTAGAAAATGTGTAATTGTGTAAGTATGTATGTACATATATGTCAACTCAAAATAATGTTTACAAAATCTGGCTATGCCATCTCAAGAAAATCTGAAACTTGTGCCCAAAATGTAGTAGGTCTTCACGCCGCCTGATATCAAAATGGTAAAAGCAATATCAATGAAGTCATCAAAACATGCATTTTAATTTACATAAAACTATCTATATGTACACAACTCAAGTACCCGTATTTAAAAGTATTCCACACATGTGTGTAGGTTGAATCTGCATCCTCTCCTTTTTGTTTCAAAGTATGAGATCAATGTGATGATGGCTTAAGGATACAAAAAAGGATAATAAATCAATTTTAACTATTAATGTACAAGCAATATCAATATATAATCAAAACATATATTTAAATATAATTTGACTAATAATTACCTATTTTTACCAAGTATTCCATGTTGTCTAGGTTGAATTTGCATGGACTCTCCTTTTTCTCTCAAAGTGTGTGATAAATTTGTGATGAGGGCTTAAGGATATAAAAGGACAATTTAAATCAATTTCAACTAACAACACACAAGCAATATCAAAACATGCATTTAATCTATTTAAAAGGACAATATAAAACTAAAACTATATTTAAATATTCCATTGTACCATCTGCATCCTCTATTTTTTGCAACGCATCTATGATTCTCTCATGCTCTTCCATAGAAGTTTTCCATAGCTCTTTATTTGTAGGTCTTCCATGATACTGATCTAATTTTATATTTGTTTCCACCACCAAATGCGAGTAGTGTATAATCTTCTTATGTGTTTCATAATCTTTGAATGCAGACAAACCATTCTTCCTTATCAGGTATTTTCATAGCCAAGTGCCAACAACCACCACTGATCCTATTGGATGACATGATAGCCATCATCAAAGAAGTTCTCAAAATTTTCTTAAGGGGATCAAAGAAATTCTCAAAATTTGCTTAAGGGTGTCAAAAAATTGTTATCAAAATTTGCTTAAGGGGATGTCTTAAGGGGATCACCGTACTTATTGGATAATGATAGCCATAATCATCTTCTTGAGGTGCTATTAACTTATGTTTAGTCTTCACACAATGAGCCAACCAATATTCTATTTCCTCTTCATTCCCCTCAGGTGCAACAACAACATACACATGTCTTGCAAATAAAATTTCATTTAATAACTTGCGCGTGTCCATATAATTTGACCAATATACATACATCCATTCATATGTATATAAATAAATAATTTAGTATTACAAAATAATAATAAAGTTGAATAAAATGAAATAAATTGAATTAAATACCTTCTTGTACAAGGTCTGAAACACAGTCATAGTCATCTGATGCAAACACTTGATCATGGTCTTCAATTCTTGTGTCATATTGATCGTGTGCTTGTGTAGGTGTCAATGATCTTTGCTTCCACTCTTCGATCCATTCTATATTTTTACATGCTTCCCAATCTCTTGAAATATAAAATTGACAAAAACATGCAAGATCCCTTATCCATATAGTCAATGTGCTTGCATTCAAACTCTTAAGTCAATTCCATTTAGTAGATCCACTAATTGTCTCATAATCAAGTCTAGGTAGAATGTTCTCTTCTTCAACCTGTTAGAATCCAAGATCACCTGTATGCAATCACCTGTCACATGCAAAAGACATGCAAAACCAACAAGATGTTCTATAAACCTCAAAGTGTAAAATGCATTATGAGAATCTCGTATTACAAAGAGATCAATCCTTATAAAGGAGATCAAGAAACCCTAAAAGGGAAACCCTAGTGTGCACACTTAATAATTAATCAATTATTAATGTGCCTAAGTTTAGCTTAAGCAACTAGAGGAATAAGTGACTTAATTAATAAACCAGTATGATATAATTAATTAAGCGTAATAACTTATTACTCTAACACCCCCCCTTAAGATGAACTTAGGAAGAAGATGCATGCAAACAAAGATGGGTCCCGACAACTAGGCCTGATCAGGTACCCATTTACAAATGCAAGAAAGAGGTAGAGGAGGAAAACCCAGTGGGACAAAACCCCCCTACAATGATATGACATGCTGTAAAGAAGCATTGGAAGAACACTGTAGAGTAACACTAGAACCGCAATCTGGCAAGCAAGGAAAGATACTTCTATCTACAAGAAACCATATCGGAATCATAATGATGCAACAGCAGACCCAATGCCACGAAACACTCGAAAAATCCAAATGGGAACAACGCTAGAATCTATGAAGCAGCAATCGATTATTAAATGATGTATCACTAAAAATGAAGTGCAAAGATGCAAGAGACACTCTCCCAACTGCCAAAATATCCAGGTAATCTCCAAAACACCCATCGGGTCAAATCTGGAATAACGAAAAACCTAGGACAGATACAAAAAAAAGTGCATGGACAGCAACATAAAGCTCCTTAATACCTTTCCAACACCGCAAAGATAGCGAAAATCAGAGATCGTGGCAAAGAGTTATGAGCTCGGTTACTCTAACACAACCAACCAAAAGAATTGATGAACTGTAGATTACTCACTCGAACTAGGTGTAGATAATCTTGTATTGCATCAATCCATAATCCCATGTGCATCTTTAAATTTTACTACATCCTCAAATTTCAATTGTTCTCTAGAAAGAATTCTTTTAACACACACACCAACATCATGTTTCCTTTACCATGCCTAGCTTCAAAAAAATCCACATATGTTGGAAATTATGTTCCTTGTGAACCCTACTTAACCAATAGAACATTCAAACATTCTTGAACTATCCCGAACAATTATCTGACTATAAGAGGTGTTATGTCATCTGGATTCCTTTTTCTCTTAAAGTTGTATAAAATATATTGAAACATTATTGAACAAACTCTGACGAGTGTAACCGATCGTCACTCAAATAGAAATGATACTCCCTCAAAACTTTTCTACCATCCTCTATGCTATCATCTGCATGTTTATAAACAATATGAACAAACATAGCCACTTGCACTGAATTGTAATATTGTGATTGGATTTCCTCTTGGGGAGCTAGAGTAAAGTTTTTCGCAAAATCAACCACTGATATTATAGTACCAACTAGAGATGTGTTTCTACATGCACGAAATTGGCCATCAAGCCATCGAGCATGTTGAGAGTGCATGACATATTTTGGTACAATCTTATTCTTAAATATTGATATGAATGCATGTACACTAGCTTTTCTGTAACTAAATCACAACAGTTTCTAATTTTTCCATCTTTTAAAGAATGGTAAACATTCTTAAATATTTTAACATCCACTAATTGTTGTCCAAAATCATTATCAACATTTTCATGCATACAAAATATTAAAAATGAAAGATTTCCACAACTAGTGCATTTTCTAGAAATACAAGAACTTAAATAAAATAATTTCCCGTTAGATCTTTCACAAAATAAACTTGATATAAACTCCCTTATTGTTTCAGGTGGCATATTAATACCACATTCCTACATAATCATGTTAGTATGCAAAGTACAATGTATATATCAAAAAACATCATAAAAATAATAAAATTGAACATACATTTTACAACAACAAGATATTCATTGCTTATTAATTTTTACATACCAAGGTTTCCATTTTTCAAAAGACCTTTGACTTATTTTAATATTACTAGGTAACACTAAATCACCACAAAAATTTCTATAAAATTCAGTTTGTGTTGTATCTAATAAGTGTTTTGGATGAGGATCACGTACTTTGGACCCCACTCTTAATTTTAAAACATCTCTAGCATTAGATGATACCCTAGTATTATCATGCCAATATTTTTCAGTCAAATATTTGATTTCAACATTCAATTTCATGTCAGACCTCGGGAGTTGACTACTAAAACTCCAACATTAGTTGATTGGATCATTTTCTATAATTTCTCTTCTTTTTGCCACTCCTAGGAATGTTTTAGGATGTATTTTTAGAATTTCACTAATATTGCTTACCATTCTTTTATTCAAAGTTGCTTTATTAACTATAGTAGTTGTTATAGCTCTTCTTGCTGTATTCTTATCTTTAGATTGACTATTTTTTCCAATAGACTGAATGACACTGGAAATAGTAGACATAACATATTTTAGTGATTGATCTTTTCTTCTTGGTTTAACAAAAATGCCTAAATTTTTCATTACTTTTCTCATTTTCCGTATTATCATCAATTGCATCATTAGTTGACATTGAACTAAAAGTTTTTTATGATAAAATAATTCTTTGTATAATCTATTGGCATGTGTTCTTATTTGTCTCCAAGAAATCTTACCAGGAAGATTATCCAAAACATCACTTTCAATTTTTTTAAAAATATATTCATTTTCAACATCACATCCTAGATTTTCATTTTCGTTTTCAACTTCAAAATAATTTTCATTTTTAGGTTGAATAAAAGGATTTTTTTATTTTCATTTTCAATAAAGAGGATTTTCATTTTTATTTTCAACAACAAAATGGCTTGATTTTCATTTTCAATAAAAGGATTTTCATTTTCATCTTCAACAACAATTTGAACATTCAAATTAGATCTAGAGCTTTGGTTTTTTTGAATTTCTCCCACTCATCGGTGTTTTGAATTTCTGTGTGCATGGTGGACTCTGTCTTGGGGGTATCTAATGGTCCCCCTCTGCCCCCTCCTGACTTGTGCTCCTCTCCTTTGGGGATGTGTCTGGTGGGTACCCCCTCTATGGGATCTGCGCTTTCACCATCGGGCATTTTGAAGGATTTGGCTTCTCCGGGCGGTTCTTCTGTGTCGGCGGTTGAGATTCCTCTGGTTGCCGGTTGGAAGGATGTTCTGACTAGTGGGAAACAAGTCTCCTTGTTTCCAGCTCCACCTGAGATTGTTTCGATCTCTGGTGATGTGTTTGACATTCCTGATTTGATCAGTGATAGGATCCTATCCTCCATGGAGAATGTTGTGGTGGGGAGATTCCTCTCTTACCATCCTACGGTGGATATGTTTAGGAAATGGGTTGTTGTGAAGTGGTGTCTCAAGGGTAGTGTGGAGATACGCGCGATGGATGGCGGTCTCTTCTTATTTAGGTTTGCTACAGCTGAGGACTCGGTGGCCACTTTATCGTCAGGCCTGTGGGTTTATGGGAAGCACAGTCTGGCAATGTGTAAGTGGAAACCTGGTTTTGACCCCGCTATTGACCTTAACATGTCGGCTCTTATTTGGGTTAGGCTGCCGGGCTTACCTCTTGAGTTTTGGGATGATTCCATCTTCAAGGCTATTGGTGATTCATTGGGTCAGTTTGTTACCACAAATGCTGTCACTAAATTGAAATCAAGGTTAGTCTTTGCTCATTTCTGTGTCAATATTTGCTTTGTTAAAATTCTACCAATCTCTATCAAGCTGTGTTCTAAGCTGGGTAGCTGGATTCAACCTGTATGTTATGAAAATGTTGTGGTATTTTGTCAAAGGTGTGCCAAAGCTGGGCATCTTATTTCTGATTGCAAATCTTTAGTCAGTCGGGAGACTAAGGATATGTTAAATCCCACGAATTCGACTGAGGATATCTCAAGGCCTTTGGGTGACTCTGAGCTTGTCCCTCCAGGTTCTGTTCAGCCACCTATGTTATCTCCTCGGCCACCCTCCCCTATTAGTCCTCACCGTGGTTTGATCCCTTGTGTCTCTTCCGTGTTGGAAGCCATACCCCCGGGAGGTCTCTTTGTCTCAGGATCCTGGATCCTCGGTTATCAATACCTTGCTTATGGGGGCTTCTGTTGGGTTCTTTGGTCCTGGCTCATCGGTTGTTGATCCTCTGTCCTTGACTATCACTCCTGGGACCTGTGGGGCCTTTGTAGAAGATGGTGAAATTTGGGAGGAAGAGTGCTCTGGCATGATCGAAGAGTCTACTAAAAGTTTGGGGAGCTTAAAACTGGAGAAAGTAGAGGATGAAGGGATATGGACTACACCTAAGAAGAAGGGAAGGAAGAAGAAGGCAGATGTTGGAGGGGATTCCAAACCTGGGAGACCCTCTCAGAGATACACCAGAATGAGAGAAACGACAAATGAGATTGCCCTGGGAAAGCAGAGGATATTGGATGTGTCCTCAAAAAAAGGTCAAAAATGAGGATTATGTCTTGGAACATTCATGGGCTTAATAGCTCACACAAACAACGTGCCCTGAAGAACTATATAGTGGAGCATGAAATTTTTGTTTGTCTTCTTCAAGAAACTAAGATGTTAATAGTTAATTTTGACAAAGTTGCTAGCTTTTTATGGCCTAATGCTTCCTATGTCCATAGTGATGCTGAGGGAGCCTCAGGAGGATTGGCCGTGCTTTGGAATCCTTCCTTTATGTAGGGTTCTGAATTATTTCATTGTAAAAATAGCATTGGGGTTTCGTTCTCCTTTGTTGGAGAAGAATGGTCTATAATTAATATATATGTTCCTAATCAGAGGAACTCGAGGAATATTCTATGGAATGACATGTGGTTAACATTAATATGAATAAGGGTGGTCGTTGGCTTGTTATTGGAGATTTTAACTCTCCCTTGTTTCCGTCTGAGAAAAGTAGTGGCCTCTTAGATTACACTGACAGCATGTTGGATCTGGCTAATTTTCTATTTTCTTTGGGGCTAATTGATATTGAGCTACTGGGCCAAAATTTCACTTGGTCTAATAGAAGGGCCGGTGGCAATCTGATTCAAGTTCGACTTGATTGCTTCCTCTGCTCTCCTCATTGGACTAATGCCTTAGATGCCAACCTGGTAGCTCTGCCTAGGATGGTATCGGACCATAATCCTCTTCTGCTGACCACTAATATTCATCCTTCTGGTGGTCCCTATCCTTTTCGATTTGAAATAATGTGGAACTCTCACTCCGATTTCAAAAAGAAAATTGCTGAATGGTGGAATATTCTAGTCCAAGGATCCCTTATGTTTAGGCTTTGATTTAAACTTAAACATATTAAACTAATGGTTAAAGGATGGAATAGGAATGTGTTTGGGGATGTTTTTCAAAGGAAAAAATAGCTCGAGGGGAAGTTGAAGACCTTGCAGAAAAATATGGATGAGGGAGATGACAGTCAACAGACACACATTCAGGAAAAGGATGCCAGAATGGAATGGGAACGGGTCTTAAAAAATGAAGAGGTCTTTTGGAAGCAAAAATCTAGGGTCCAATGGCTGAAGGAAGGAGATAGGAACACGTCCTTTTTCCATGTTTCTACCATCAAACACCAAAAAAGGAATCAAATTTCTAAATTGATAAGTGCTTTTAGGGAGGAGATTTCTAATCAAGCTCAAATTGGGTCCTGTGTAGTCAATTACTTCAAGGAGGCTTTCTCGTCCCCTACAGAGGTGCCCAACCTAGCTCTAGATTGTAAGATCCTCCAGTATTTCCCTACTTCCATCTCTTAGGAAGATAATTTGGGAATTCTTAGGATTGTTTCCACGGAAGAGGTTCGGTTGGCTATTTTTAGCATGGGGGCCTTCAAAGCCCCGAGACCTGATGGGTTTCCTCCTGTGTTCTTTCAATTTTTTTGGGATACGGTGGGCTGGGACCTTGTGCTTGCGGCTAGGGACTTCTTCAAATCTGGTAGGATCCTTAAACAAATGAACCACACTTTCATTGCTCTTATACCCAAGATTAGTGAGCCTCTTTCAATGGCTGACGTCTGACCTATTAGTCTTTGTAAGACCTTTAATAAGATCATTTTTAAGATCCTTGTCAACCGAATCAAACCTCTTCTGGATAAAATTATTAGTCACACTCAAAAGGGGTTTGTCCAGGGGCGACACATTCTTGATGCTTCTTTGACAACCCATGAACTGCTCCACTCTATGGATAGATGTAATAATGCAGGGATGACTCTTAAGCTTGACAAAGCCTATGATAAGGTTCTATGGGAATTCATTCTGAAGGTCCTGGCTAAGTGTGGCTTTAACAGCTTGGTCATTAAGCTCATTATGGAGTGTGTTAGTATTGTTAAGTTTTTGGTTATGGTTAATGGAACCCCCTATGGATTCTTCTCTATTGGTAGAGGGCTCAGACATGGAGACCCTCTCTCCCCCTATCTCTTTATTATGATTACCGATGTGCTTAGCAGGAATTTCATGAGTTTGCTGTCTGAGGGCTCCATTTCTGGTGTTAGAGCGGCTACCTCTCTTAATCCGATTGTTGTGCAACAATTTGTTGATGACACCTTTCTATTTGGGAAGGCCTCTGTTGTGGAAGCTAGGAAATGGAAAGCTTGTCTTAACAGCTATGCCTCTTACTTTGGTCAAAGCATCAACTACAACAAGAGTAATATTTACTTCTTTAATTGCTTACCAAATTTGGAAAACAGGGTCCTTGCGATCTTGGGATGTGTTGGTGATTCTCTCCCGTCGGTATATCTTGGGCTCCCACTCACGGTTAAGGAGGTTCCCCTGGAGTTCTGGAATTCTATTCTAGAGAGGATTCAAAGGAAGTTGGCTGGGTGGAAGGGCTCTTTGCTTAGTCATGCTGGAAAACTCCAACTTCTCACTGCGGCTATACAAGGTATCCCCACCTACTTTCTAGCTATTTTTAAGATGCCTAAGTATATTGCTGATAAGTTTGAAAGAATTCAAAGGAATTTCCTTTGGTCCGGTATTGAGGAAAAAAAGAAAATTGCTTTGGTAAAATGGGAAAGGGTTTGTCAGGCTAAAAATTGTGGTGGGCTTGGAATAAGGAAGATAGTCATCACTAACAGGGCACTGATAGCCAATGTTGGGTGGGACCAGTTAAGGAACACCAAGGACTGGTGCAAAATTCTGAATGCTAAATACCTCCAGAACAGGCCTTTGATTGATTATCTTTCGGATCCTCATCCCCAAGGCTCTGTTTTCTGGAGGAGCATTTGCAACATTCAAGGCCTACTAAAGAAAGGGATTAAATGGAAAATGGGAAATGGAGTAAAAATCAGGTTCTGGGAAGATTCTTGGCTTTTGGACTCCTCCTTGGCTTGCTCCGACTTTGGGATGGTGATGGGTGAAGCTCATAGATTCTTTGGCATACATATAAGCGACTGTGTGGCTGGCCCTCTTGGAGCTAGGATTTGGAAGGATCTCTCCCTTTGTTGCCCCCACTCTCTTGACGTTTTTCACCTAGCTCGATCCCTTCAGGTGTTGCTCTCCAGTATCAGATTTCCTTCCTATGACAGGGAGGATGAGTTCTTTTGGGTTTTAGATAAACATGGGGATCTTTCAGTGCGATCAGCTTATAGACTGCTGACTAATGAAATTTTTGTTGTGGAACCTTGGAGGAGGGTTTGGAATCGTCACATGATCCCTAAAATTAATTTTTTCTGGTGGACGACCTGTCATAATAGGATCCTAACTCAGGACAATTTGAGAATTCGGGGGTTTTGCTTTCCCAATAGATGTTTTCTATGCAAGGAAGGGGAGGAAACTGTCAGCCACCTTTTATTACACTGCCCGTATGCTGCTGAAGTTTGGGGGATGGATTTTGAGAAACTTGATGTCCTTTAGGTTATGAGCAAAGACCTTTTATCGTTTATCCTGGGCTGGAATGGCCCTTTTTTCCACCCTCTGACTGGTGAAATATGGAAGCAGGTCCCCCCAATCTTAGGTTGGTGTTTATGGAAGGAGAGGAATATTGAGCGGAGCCCCAAGGAAGTATTTGGCATTGGTGTTAGGATCATTGACGAGAATATCTCTCTTTAATGGGAAATTACCGGAGATGGGGCCGTTGGATTATGAAATAAAAATGGCTAAGGAATGGCATCAGGTTTTAAAGGCTAACGCCTTTGATAATTCAAAACTATTAGCTAGGAAAAATACCAAATGGAAGCCTCCAGATTGTGGATGGTTCAAATTTAATTTTGATGGGGCTACTAAAGGCAACCCAGGGAGGGCAAGTATAGGTGGGATTATCAGAGATTCTATGGGGAATATGGTGGTGGGTTTTACTGGAGGCATTGGGGTTCAGTCGGCTTTAGTTGATGAGGCTCGTGCGCTGTTCATGGGCCTCAAAATTGTTGTTTTCTCTAAGGATTGTTTATCTCCACATTGAAGGAGATTCCAAATCGGTGACAGATATTGTGGATAAAGATAGATTAATAGGTTGGAATACTAAGGACATATTGATGGATGTTAGCTTCCTTTTGTCCAAATTTAGGGACAAAAAGGTGACTCATATTTTCAGAGAAGGAAACTGTGTGGCAGATGCTTTGGCTAATCTTGGCTCGGGTTGGGATTCGGCTAGATGTTGGAGGAATAAGGAAAGACTACCACCAAATATTCAAGCTTTGATAGAGCGGGAACAAGATTATCATGGTTTGTAATGATTTTCAACCTTTGGATGACGAGTGTTGATTGGGGGGCCCACTGGTTATTTTGGGTGTGCTGGTGGATGTATGTCATTATTGGTATGGAGTACAGGTGGAGGGTTCCTGGTAAAGATGCGAGTGTGTGGGGTAGGGAAAGGAGCATCCACGTGTATGTCCTTTGGACATGGTAGATGGTTTTGGTTTCTAAGATTATGATGAGATGGCAGGGAGGGGATTTAAAAGAGGAGTTCAAGATTTGTTTTGGCGGCTTGATGCAGGTTAAATGGAAGGATGTGACTGCATTTCAGTTGTGGGACCGTACTGTGCGATCTACTCTTTTGGGAATTGGATTTCTTGTTTTATCTCCTCATTGCATTTGGAGGAGTGATTGTATTTATAATGATGTGACTATCTATGATGATATTTGGCCTCCTTCTAAAGGCTTCGTGCTGGCTAGTTTAGCTAGGGATTCCTTAGGCTTCTTTTGGAGGATTGCTAATTTTAGTTTTTTGGCTTGTCTGCATGGGTTTTCGTGCATTCCCTACATCTCCACCAACTCTTTCCTTCTCTAATGTAATCATAAATTCATTAATTTTTGTGTCTTTTCACACTGTGGTATTATTCCTCTCCGCGCATGTGAATGGTATGCGGGGTTTAATTTGCTTCGCTGTAATCCCTACCTTAACTATCTTTTGGAGATTATTGTTTGCGAATACTACATTCGATATTTTTTGCATTTTTGTGAGTTTATTGTGCAGACTGGCAGTATGGGTGGTGAGCGTGTTCGAACAAAATTGAATAATTATGAGGAATTTTGAAACAACCCTCTGGTCTAGCATTTTTGTGTGGAGGGAGGAATTGCTTTGCTCATGGAGTGCTTAGTCGGTCATGATCCTATTTTATCGAATCAGTTTTCTAGTTCGTGGAAGGACAGGAGGGTCTCCATTGGTGGAATTTTGTTTGAAATCAATGAGGATGTTATTGCATAGGCTACGGGTTTGCTGTGTGTGGGGAAAAAATATCCTAAACACACAAAAAATCTGGACCACGAGAGCCTTAAAGCATTTTTTAGAGGTGAGGAGACCCCGGTTCGCAACTAGGTGGGGTTTGAAAGGGAAGCGCTTCCTAAGCCGTGGGACCTGGTGTGCATGGCGCTGATGAAGTATGTGACTCTGGAAGGTAGATATAAAACCTGTTTCTTTTGTCATTTCCCTCTGTTAAACCACCTTAGGCATAAAATGCTGCCCAGTTTCCCGTTTTTCCTTTTAATGGACCTAGAAAGTTCTGTTGATAAGTGTAAATATTCGGCCAGTCGTAATCCCTGTGATCTCCTGCCGCTCCCGCTCCATCAGGGGCTTATCCTTCATTTGTATCACTTTCATCTTGCCCTTTGTCTGCCTAAAGCCATCACTGCTGTCCACATCGAGGACATTGAACCCCTTTCTACTGTGCATATCTCCCCGGCCGAATCCAAGAGTCCTCCTCAAAAGTCTAATGTAGACAAAGTGGGGAATGCTAAAACCAAATTTTCCACCAAAAAAATCAAGGGTGGGTTGGGCAAGGCCCATGCCAGCGTGGTAGAAGGGCTCTGTGAGCTAAAAGGCACTCAGGTTGACACAATTGTTAATGTCACTGCAACGAAAAAAGGTAAGGAGAAATGCATGCAGGCTGCGACTGCTAAGGATGGCAAGGGTAAGAATGCTTTTAGGAAAGATTCCAGAGGGGATATGATTGTGGGGAACACGAAGATGATTGGAGGGGAAAGTGCTAGGAGGAGATCTGGGAGGCTAGCCAAGAACAACAAGAAGAGGTTAATCATTGAGGATTCTGAGGAGGAGCAGTTGGACAACAAGGGTTACAAGGAAGAAGAGTCTGAAGATGTGGAGGAAGATGTTGTGGAGAGGCCCCAGCTTACTCCGGTGGACAATAAGCTTCCTTTTGATGGCTCTGGCTCGCACTGTCTGAAGCCACTGGTGGATGAGCCTAGTGAGGTTCAGGGAGCTATGGATGTTGGGATGGATTCGTGTGAGGTGGCGAAGAGATTGGACACTCTTGACAAAAGATTTCGAGGGTTAACCCATTTCACCATGAAATTGGGTCACTTTGTTACGAGCACTCTGTCTAATGCTATAAAAAAGGAAATGGAAGGGAACAATAGCCAGGAAAACAAAGAGTGGGTGGGAGACGAGGTGATGGACCTCCTGATTAAAAACTGGGATGATGCTAGTTAGTTGCTCTCGGTGCCTGTCTGTCAGCTACTTCTCGGCTGTTGTTGTGTTGCCTTTGGGCTATTTCTGTGTTTTTTTCCTTTTTATGTTAACTGTTTAGTCTGTCCTTTTTTGGCCCTTGTGGCTCGTTGTGAGGGGTACAACACCCTGTAAATGCTGTTTAACTTTTCAAAAACAACAATTTGATTCAAATCTTGAACTCTACGAATATTATTGATGTCAATATTGTTATATCTGACTTCTTTTAAATCTCCCATAAACATCATTCCCATTTCATTCAAAGCTGGATGTGAAGACATACCTGGATTTGTGCCTATTGAAACTTTCTCAATAGCATTGAAAGGGAGATTTGAAGACATACTAGGAATAGTTTGTATAATCGTATTGGTTTCCACATTCACCTCTTGCAAATTTTCATCGTCTACATCCATGATCTCCTGAATGTTTTTATCTTCAATAGTTATGGAATTGGATGCTTCAACATCATTCATTGATTGAATTCTCATTCTTCTATCTCTTTGTCTTTTTGCCTCCTCTCTCTTTGCTTCAATTTCTTCAGGGGTCAATACCTTCCTATCTTTCCTCTTATTCTGACATTGTGATCCCATGATTAATTTTTTTTGAAGTATGTACAAATGAATGCCAAAAACTTGAAAGTATTCCTTCTTTGTTCCTCCTTCAAACAAGTAGCAATTGAACAAAATTCCTCTTCCTCCTTCAAACAAGTAGCAATTGAACAAAATTCCTCTTCCTCCTTTGAAAACAAGTAGCAATTCAACAAAATTCCTTTCTAACAATATTCCAATGATGTCTCCTTTCAAAATTGAAAAAAATCCCAAGTTGATGAGCCTTTGTAAGACAAAAGTTGATAGAAAATAGGGAATATGTCGTAGTCGACCGTACAAAACAATTTGCAGACCTGAAATGTGCTTGTTTAATAGTAAAATAAAAAAAATCGTCAAAAATAACTCGGGATCCCATTTAATAAATGGGATTCTGATTTATATAAATCAGGATCCCAATCCTTTTTCAACAGACAAATGGGAAACGAGATCTCATTTATTAAATGGGGTCCCATTTATAAACAAAATGGTATCTCGTTTCTTGAAATTTGAAATGTAGGTTGGGTTTTTTCTTTGTTAATAGGTTCGAGAAAAGGTTTGGGGATCCGAACCTAGGCCCTGTTCCTGGTTTGACCTACAAGTTGAAGGTCCTAGCAATGTCACAAGAAAATAGTGACTTTGGGCATACGTCTGAAGACTTTTTTTGTTGAGTTTTTTGATGAAATTAAAACCCATTGTAGATGAGATAGTTTAGATTCCAAATATGTAATTTTTTTTTACAATTGGATTAATTTTTTTTATTTTTTAATTAATTTATGATGAAATAGGTCCATAAACTTGAATTATTAGGGGTTTTTAGTATTTTAATATTTTTATTAACATAATTTTTTTAAAAAATTTGCACGAAAGCATACTTCAAACAATTCATTTTAATTAAAATAAAATTAAAAAAAAGGTTTAAGTCATATTATGCATAACGTACATGACAATTTTTCAAAACACTAAATATGGCCGATAAAAATTAACAAAAAAAATCAATAAAAAATTACAAAAAAATATGGAAAGCGTGCTTCAGTGAGTTACAAATATTTTCCCAAAAGATTTAGAAAAATATGTTTATTTAGGTCAAAATATGGATGATGTACACGTGCATGGTATGGTAAAATAAGTGACTTTTAAACAATGGATTTTAGAAATGCCTATTGAAAATCAATTTGTATTATCTGGGTATTGAAATAAATTACATATTTAGAAACTAGACTCTGAGTGCTACATTTTATGATCAGTGATTTTTTTCAAGATTCCATCTCTAAGTGCTTCAAATTTTAAGGTTAAATGTGTCGAATTCTAAAAATCAGGGAAAAAACTTCCACTAAATAGCCAAAAAGTGGACTCAACTTCTTGCCAGCACCCAAGATTTCCCTACCCTTCAATGAAGAGATTGGTGGAGTAACCTTGTAATGACAACCACTCTGAGCATAGTGTTGTGCCCTACATAACTAGAACTTGTAGACACTACAATCTTGAACTAGCATGCATAAAAGGAACATAGTGAATTTACAGTAGAGCCAAAGGTGATCACACTACTTTGGCCAAAGTATTCTCACTTAATATCTCAAGTGACAGTCATCCTACTTGCATACACTACTCAAGCTTGATTTGAATTTAGGCCATTGTAGACTATGCATAGATAATTTCCTTTAATAGGTAGTCATTAACCTCAAAAATAAACTATTCCCTTTCCCCAAACACAATGGTACTTCTACCAATAAAGCATACGCATAAGTTACCCCCTTCAATGGATAATCTAATCCCAAGTATAACATATGAGCTTTCAAGCATAAGTCACCCCATTCAATGGATATTCTATCCCAAGTATAACATATGAGCTTTCTAAGTCTACAAATTAACTTTGCATAAATAACTTAAGAAGCTATTCCCATTTCATCAATCCTAGTATGTAATACTAAGGATGACATTCAATTTATCCTTATTATGGAGTAAGTAAAAGAACTTATAAGAAAATCAAAACAATAAGTCTTTTCCTTTCCTACAAGCAAAATAGACTATTCCTCTATTTTATGTGACCTATTGTAATTTCTACTTTAAACACACAAGACAATCAATCTTTCACGATAAAGACAAAACATGAAGAGATTAGAATCTCATGCCTGATTTACCCAATTGATCACTAGATCCCTATCTTAAACTCCTCTTAGAACCAACATAGCAACAAACTCTCTCAATCTCTCACTAAATTCCTCTCAATAACTCACAACAAATAAGAATTCACTCAATGAAAAATTACAACAGAATGGAGTAGCGTAGTGATGCAAAGAAGAATTGTGTGGAAATGAGGTGAGAGTGCCTCATATTTATACCCAAAAACCAAATTCTACAACCTATATTCAAGGCTTAAGCAATGACACTTCTCAACAATATACTATCGACTCAACTACACAAAGAAAAGGCTACAGACTCCTATCACATTACTCACAAAAACTATACAACAGATCGACTATATGCTTGCCACAACAGTTTGACTATTTCATAATGCACATGATTCAAACAATAAATTGAATTCCAAGCTCATTAGACTTCTAAAATGATCCATAGAAATCATATTATGGTGCAAGTATTCACAAATTTCCTATTCCCAAGCCTGCAATTTAAACGAAGGAATCAGTCAATAATCTTATAGCTGCACATTACACAATTGACTTGGTCATAGACTTGGTAATTGACACATACTAATGAATCGACCTCCATATTAATAGTGTTGTTAGTGCTTTGACTCGACACGCCTCTTATCACAGTTCACATCTTTTATTCCATACGTTTAATACTTTTACACAACATATTTAATATTTATGTTTCCATCAACTATTATCCATATGGATAAATGTGGTTTCCTTGCTTAATATTGTGCTGCTAAATATAGCACTATATTCATATTTAATCACCAAGGCATTTATACTTTAAATCGGCCTTTATCATAGATCAACCCTTATATTACATATATATCATTAATTAAATAGCTTTCAATGCTATATATATATAATGTATATTATGTATATATATATATATATATTCAAATATATATATTTATATATATTCATTGACAAGTAAGTTTGTCTAAATATTCCACTTGATATTTGAATGAATAAGATCAAGTTAACATTTTATCTATAATATCACTTATATATATACATATATATGTATATATATGTATATTTCTATATGTACATGTATACGTATGTATACATATATTGAAATACTCGTATGGACATACCCATTTGTCAACACATACACATATATCGACATATGTATATATCTCATATATACATTCGATTACATAATCAAACACATAAACAAATGTTATCTTATCAATAGGTATATATACATGTGATGTATATATTTACATACATGTATCACTGTCCTCACGATGTCACCATGCCCATAAGTAACCCATCCATAAGCGTGTATAGGTATGTTTACCTATGTACTCTCATGTATGTGTTCTCTTACATGTATGGGTTATCTTATACACACATATGCATGCATATATATAAAACTCTTCGCAAGAACCAGGTTCAGTTCAAACTCTTCCACTACCCATTTTCACTCCCAAATCATGGATTTTTAGCCAGAATAATAGAGCGAGAGGTATTTCAAAATTCCAACAGGAAAAACACACACCCCAATTATTAGCACCACCATACCATAACAAAAAATCTTGCCTAATTAAGGCCATCAGAATTTCGCATGTACTAGTGGTCACTCCCAAAGAGATTAGGGTCACAAGGCCAAAAAAATATTGCTTAAGTACCTCAAATATAATCCAAGAGCCATCATGAAATTAATTGGATCATTATTATCCAAAAAGTTGAAGTTAACTTTGGCCTTACGCTATTTTCATAAACAGGGTTCTGAAAATGGTACTTTTCACAAGACAACTCATGAATATTTTGAAATGACCATCTAATCCCTGCAATCTTTACAGATACCCATCCAAACTTCCACCCGCACCCTGCCACATCACCATGAGCCCAAGGGGGTAGTATCAAATTCCTGACTCCCATCCAAAATTCCACCTGCACCCCTCCAACTCATTATGCAACAATCACATCATCATGAGCCTAAGGGAGTAGTAACAAATGTAACCTGCAACAAAAGAAATGTTAGTTTTCATAATTCATAGTAGTGTTTTTTTATTTTTTTGCAAGGATAATTCCTTGTCTGTTCATAGGGAGGGCCCCCAATCTTCTCCAACATTTAGATAACACCCTCTTTTCCCCTTTTCTTCTATAATTAAATAATTTTTAAAATTATTTAATCATTCACTTTCCCTCCTAAATTAAATAATTTTATAATTATTTAATTTACTCTAGCAACTTCTTTTTTTGTGCCAAACTCTTTATTGTAACATGCCAATTGTTCACGCAAGTAAAAATTCTTATGTTTTCACTTCAAGTAAATAAACCGTGTTTCATAACCATTACCATAAAATTATTCTTTTCCAAGGGAGAACAAATGAGTACAAATGACATAAAAAATTCTATTCATCGATTTCATTTCCAAAATAATATTCCAAATATTACAATATTTCGAAAGGTTGTATACAAAATACATACATAGCTCAATCGAGCTTCATAGCAATAGATATAGATGGTCCCAAAATATCTTTCCAAATCTTGGTCACCAGCCAAGGAGGAGAAACATCACTCAATCACTTTTCCACCAACCACATACTCAAATGTGGTCCCCCACACATCTACCACATATGGTAAGATGGGCCTACCCTTCAAAAAAGAGATTAGTGGAGTAACCTTGTAATGACAACCGCTCTGAGCTTAGTGTTGTGCCCTACATAACTAGAACTTGTAGACACTACAATCTTGAACTAGCATGCACAAAAGGAACACAATGAATTGATAGTGGAGCCAAAGGTGATCACACTACTTTGGTTAAAGTATTCTTACTCAATATATCAAGTGACAACCATCTTACTCACATACACTACTCAAGCTTGATTTGACTTTAGGCCATTATAAACTATGCATAGGTAATTTCTTTCAATAGGTAGTCGTTAACCTTAGAAATAACCTATTCCCTTTCCCCAAACACAATGTTACTTCTACCAATAAAGCATAAGCATAATTTACCCCCTTCAATGGATAATCTAATCCCAGGTATAACATATGGGATTTCAAGCATAAGTTACCACCTTCAATGGATATTATATCCCAAGTATAACATATGAGCTTTCTAAGTCTACAAATTAACTTTGTATAATATAACTTAACAAGCTATTCCCATTTTGTCAATCCTAGTATGTAATACTAAGGATGAAATTCAATTTATCCTTATTATGGAGTAAGTACAAGAACTTCTAAGAAAATCACAATAATGAGTCTTTTCCTTTCCTACAAGAAAAATAGACTATTCCTCTATTTTATGTGACCTATTGCAATTTCTACTCTAAACACACAAGGCAATCGATCTTTCACAATAAAGACAAAACATGAAGAGATTAGAATCTCTTGCCTGATTTATGCTTATTCCAATTTACCACTAGATCCCAAGCTTAACCTCCTCTTAGAACCAACTTATCAAAACACTCTCTCAATATCTCTCACTAAATTCCTCTCAATAACTCATAGAAAATAAGAATTCACTTAATGGAAAAATATAGCAGAATGGAGCAGCGTAGTGATGCAAAGAAGAATAGTGTGCAAATGAGGTGAGAATGCCTCATATTTATACCCAAATACCAGCTTCTACAACCTATATTCAAGGCTTAAGCAATGACACTTCTCAGTAATATACTATCGACTCAGCTACACAAAGAAAAGGTGGCAGACTCCTATCACATTACTCACCAAAACTATACAACAGATCGACTATATGCTTGCCACAACAGTTTGACTATTTCATAATGCACATGCTTCAAATAGTAAATCGACTTCCAAGCTCATTAGACTTCTAAAAGGATCCATAGAATTCATATTATGGCATCAAGTATTCAGACATTTCCTATTCTCAAGCTTGCGGTTTAAATAAAGGAATCAATCAATAATCTTTTTGTTGCACATTACACCGTTGACTTGGTCATAGACTTGGCAATTGACACATATGAATGAATCAACCTCCATATTAATAGCACTGTTAGTGCTTTGACTCAGCATGCCTCTTATCACAGTTCACATCTTTTATTCCACGCGTTTAATACTCTTACACAACAAATTTAATGTTTATGTTTCCATCGACTATTATCCATATGGATAAATATAATTTCCTTGCTTAATATTGCATTGCTAAACATAGTGCTATATATATACATGTATACATATATTAACATACTAGTATGGACATACCCATTTGTCAACACATACACATATATCGATCTATATGTATACATATGTATATATGTATATATCTCACATATACATTTGATTACACAATCAAACACATAAACAATTGCTATCTAATCGATAGGTATTTACGTGTGATGCATATATATACATACATGTCTCATTGTCCTCATGATGTAACCATGCCCATAAGGAACACATCCATAAGCGTGCATAGGTATGTCTACCTATGTACTCTCATGTACGTGTTCTCTTACATGTATGGGTTATCGTTGACACACATATGTATACATATATATACATTATATGTATATATATTATCAATCAAGTATACTAATATAAAGAAGAACTCATAAACACCAAACACATAAACACCATCCAAGAATGCTCTTAACAATAATCAAGATCCTTCCTAATGCAAACACATCATACTAAAGGATGACTTACCAATTCCCAACACTATGACTTGACTCAACCATTCTATTGTGAGTGTGTGTGGAAGCTCAATTAGGTTTCATTATAGGTTACACAACCAAGTTATTCTCCTAAGTGATAATTTCCCTCGCTTTTGGAGGATTGATTATGAACCTGTATCTAACTTAACATATTTTAGGGTAATTATCCGTTCATCAAAACAAACATTTACATAATATATTTCACAGTTAGAAATTCAACAACCATTCATTCCATATATGCATTCCATCACATAACATTAAATGAAATAAGATTCATTCACAATCTTCTGATAAACAAAATACAACCATATATATTTCCAATTAGAATTCCAAATACATTCACATATGCAATAATTTACCCTAACATAGTAATAGTAAATAGGTAAACACACAATGGGGTGTGACATTTATCCGTGCCTTTCTTATCTTTACCTTTCTCATTTAATCTCCACCCTTGATTGAATTAATTTATAATTTAATCTCCACGATCCATCGTTATTTAAACCCTAATTTAGCCCTAACCCTATTCCTCTTTGCTTCTAAGCAATCTCATCCATTGATCATCATCCTTATTCATCTTTCAATCCCAACCTTTCATTTGAAATTGGCTTTCTATAAAGAAGAGGCCTCCCATCCTATTTTGATAGAAACATCTTTTATGCTACTATCAAATGTTGTTGGATTCATGAGCAACCATATTCAAATCTTCAACAACTCAACATAATACATTCAATATTTTGAGTTTTGCATGTGTTTTGGTTTGATTTAAGCTATTTTTATGCATATTTCTATTATATCCATTTTACATGCATACACACAATTAAATTTCAAAATCCATGCAAGATGGTATAAAATCCTCCAATGGGTATGTTCCTAGTGTTATTTCACACAATGTATCCAATGTTTGAGTCAAAACACCTTTCAGATTGTGATCTATTTTAAAAGTTTAATTTTTTGACAAACTGTTTGTGAAAATAATTAAATAGGGAATTTCATAAAAGATGGAAAAAATGGTTTAACAAGAGGTTTTTGGCATCACTATTAAAACACTGTGGCAAAGTTTTTCGAGGAAATACAAACCTAGAAAAATTTATGCTAGTTTTCTCCTCCACCGCATTTGCAAGCTTGATAGAGAATTTTTATGAAGATTTCATAAAATGAAGTATTTTTTTTTCATGTTTTAGAAGGCAATGGAAAAGTAGGAGATAATGGAAGGAAATTTAGTGAAGAGATGCATTAATGCATATTGCAACAAATAGAGACGATCAAACGTAGACAAGGAAGGCTCCTTTGTTTGAACAGTCGTGTGCATCTCTATAACTTTTGTATAATATATAAAATGGGTTGTTTATATATTAATTGTCATCAAAATGAAGGTGGCTAGAGCCATTGTAACCTCTATGATAAAATCATTCATTATGGGTTGCATGGATTTTAAAGTTATAGAAATTTTTATTGAAATATCGATGAAGATAGTGGATTTAGTTTGAAATACCAATGAAGGAAATCAAAGGTCAATAAAATTTATCAAATACAAAGTTTTTAAGTTACAGGTTGTATTCAAAATGTCGATGGAAGAGAGAATTTGAAGTTTTATTTAAAATTAAACTCATTTACAAGTTCATGTGAGTTGGTAAATACTTTCAAAGCGCCAAACAAAAGGAAACTAAGTATGGTCACCTTTCCACATTAGTTAGCAACCCACCTCGATGAAGGTTATAAATTCATCTTCAAATGTCAATGCAAGTTCCAAAGTGATTATTAAATGTTGATAATAAAAAGGAAGTTTAGTTGTCGATACTTTCTCACGTTGGTTGAAAACTCTTTTTCAAATGTCGATAACAAAAGAAAATCGTACTTTTATATTGGTTGCCAATTCTCCTATAAGTGTCGAAACAAGTAGACTTAAACATCACACACTAAGATTTGACTGCTTAGGTGGCTGATGTGGGCTCATTTCTTTGGACAACATCCATTCCATTCAAACAACAGTCCCGTTAACATCCAAATTCAAACTCTTTTCCTGTGCAGAAGTTTGGTAGATGCCTGTAAATGTTCGCTAGAATTCTTCACTATATGAATTATTATCTGCATCTCGGTACGTCCACAACGTCTGAAGAATTTGAAACTTCAAACAGTTTCGATCCCCTGCCCTACTCGACAATACTGCAGCAACACAACCCACCCTAATAGCTGTTGAGAGAGACTTTCTTTCCATAATCGCTGGTGAGAGTGATGTTCTTTGTTATGACTACCAGAGCATAGCCATTTCCAGAATACGTTCTGAGCAAAGTGCTGGCTGTGTGAATTGCCATAACACCATAACATCTTCATTCCGTAATAGTCAAAATTGCTTCAAACTTTTTTTGCCAATGCACTCCTGGCCTGTGCCAAGATGGGAGCTTTGGAACATGGTGTGGACATCCATCAAACCATAATGGAGGGGGTATTATTATCAGATACAGTTGGAAATCCTCTGGTGGACATGTATGCAAAATGCGGAAGCATAGACAGGACACATGAACTGTTTGAGCGCATACCTCAAAGAAATGTGGTCTCATGGAATGCTATGATTTTAGGCTATATGTCACAAAATGCGTTTGTTAAAAAGGATTTAGAAAATTTCAACTAAATGCATTTGGCAGCTGTAACGCCAGAATCCACAACCTTTGCCAACATTCCTTGTGCCTCTGCCAAAATGGGAGCTTTGGAATAGGGTATGGACATCCAGCGCAGGATAATGGATAGAGGAATTTTGTTAGATGTTGTAGTTGCAACTGCCCTGGTAGACATGTATGCAAAATTTTTGGAAGCATAGACAAGGCATGAGAACTGTTTGACAAAATGCATCGAAGAAATATGTTCTCATATATTAACAAAATGACACCAAATTATTAAGGTTCTTATTATTCTTTGTTGCATGTCTTTGTGATTGAAAGCATCGCTTATTAGGTAGTGATGAGTTGTATGGGTTCTTTGATATATTACATGGGTATATAGTCTATGTATTTGAATATGGGTTCTTAGTGGGAATGTTTTAAAAATAATAATTCTTCAAAGAAACTTATGATAGAATCTAAAAGTCAAGTGTATTCTAGAGGGGTAGTCTCTTAGATTAAGCAAGGTCATTTTTAATTAAAGGTCTTGTATTTTCACTTATAATTCTATAGAGTTCAATATGAAAGACCACTCTTTCTTTGTTGAGATAAATACAAAAAATAAGTTCAATGGAAATATCTAAATTTATAAATTCAATATTCAATACACTCAAAAATTAATTGTCTTATTTGATGGGAGTGATTAAATACATTAGATAGTGTGCATCTTCATGTCTTTGTTAGTCTAGTGAATTATTTCAATATATTTGTTGAAACTATTTGTTCACTATTAAAGAGGTAATGTAAAATATAATTATATTATCTTCCGAGATAATTATATTTCATATTATGAAAAATTTCAAACTATTATTATTGAGTAGTTTAGAGATGAAATTGATCTTAGTAGGTTAATTGAATAGCTTTCTAATATTCAGAAAAATAAAAACATGAATCAATTTTTTTATTTAATATTAGATAATCTCACTTTGAGTTGTGATAAATATCCCTCAACATGAATCCCACAAGTCTCTCATAGGCTTATTATTGAGGTAAACACATGGATGAAACCATTAGGGTATCAATGATGTTACATTTTACATCCAAAATTGTTTCTATTGATAATCCCTTATATTTGGATGTTTAGTCTAATAAGTTAGCTATAAATATTTGTGATGCTAATGACCAAGCTGTAGTATAGGTGATTCATTCCTTTGGTTTGAAGCATTCCAACAATTAGATACAAAATGTGCTAAAAGAGAAGTTCTAACAAAAAAAGATTAACAAACTACTAATGAAGTCAATTTAGCATTATTTCTTAATAAATTTGCTAGTAAATTTATTAATGAATTTGGTTATAATATTGAGCCTCATGTAGTATGTTACAATGAATGTGATACAAAATAGAGAGGCAATATGGAAACTAGGTCCTTCACATGTGGTGCCTCAACTTTCCATATTTAGCTTCAATGATCTAAATGATGGTTTGGGTTACCTATATGACTCAAGTTTAAATGATTTTTTCTATTTTGATCGTAGCATTAGTTTTTTGGCTCCAATAATATTTTTACAAATATTAATCATGTTAACCAAACTGATAGTAGTAGTAATATTTGGGATCTTTATGCAAATGAAGAAGAAGATAAGCTACACATTTTAGGTGACCTATAAAATTAATCCAATAAAGTTTATTGAGAAATTTTTTCTATATTTGAGAGTTTTCATTGGGATTTCCTAATAAAAATTTTTCTTTATAAAAATCATGTAGCCTAGTATGTCATTTTGCAACATGTAAATATGTGGCATTTAAGTTTGATATTAATATATATAAAGTGGTTTGCATTTAGGACAATGTCAAGACATTAGATTATGAAGAATTTTATTTCCTATGTGTTGGGATAGATTTACTTTCCAATAATGATGAACCATGTAATATTAGCATAAATACTAGATGTAACTATTGTAATGTTAATATGCATGTTTTCTATGTGTTGCATAGTGAGTTATTTGATTCATATAAGGGCCCAAAAGTTAATTTTTGTTCTTGATTCTTCAACCAAAATATGCCCATGTGTACATTCCTGAATGTGTGAGAATATTTATATTTTAGCTAGGTAGTAATTGCATTATAATAAAAAGAATGGAATAAATAATCTAAAACGTTTTTTTATTTTTTTATTTTTATTTATTTTATTTTATTTTAGGGAACTGTTAGTTTTATGTTTTCCTACAAACTTTGGGCACAAGAGGTCCTTGTAGAGGATAGTGTATCACATTTTTTTGTATGGACCATTGTAGCTTCATATGTATGCTAGAATATTCCTAGTTGTAATTGCATGTCTCTAATATGTGGGCAATGTTGTTCATTATGAGCATTTAATTTTTATATTTCTCTTTCTTTTATGTTTAATTTATATTTGTACATAGTTCTTGTGTATTTTAGTTTTTGACCTTATTTTATTCTTCTCCCTATCTTCTTGGTTTGGTATGCTCTATTAGAGACTCCTAGATTATTGTTGTACCTTTTGGACATTTAAGTCCCTAACAAGAGGTGTTGTTGACATCCATTCTTGGAATAACCTATTTCTATCTCTTTATAGTGTTTTGGCATGCTTAACATTGACAATCAATCTAAGAAATTAAAATTAGGGTTTCATCCTTACACCTTTACCTAGCTATATGATTGATGCCCTTTTTTAATTTGTTTCCCCCGCATACATTTATTAAATCTTTATGATTTTGCTGATATTTTGTGTTATAGTGATGGTGGAATATTATAACAATGCCTAAGTCCCTACTTTTCCCCATATAATTTATTTCTAATTGGCCATTGACTTATGATAGGTAAAAAACTCTTTTTGTGTTTGTTCAATAACAAGAATTTGTCACTTTTGTTTTGGCACATTAGTAATGCATAGTTGCATGTATTATATTTTCTCTATACATGAACAAAAACGGTTGAATTCTTGTTGTGAATTCTATCATTTACCCATTAAAAAAAAAATCGTTTGTAGTTTTCTTTTCTATGTCATGGAATTGAGTGTCAAATAGTTATTGGTCAAGATGAAAGTAGGTGGATGCCTAATTGGGCTTGCATCATAAAGGAGTAATTCCAAATATCCAAGTGGCCCAATGATTTATGTTTTGTGGGTTTTATATTTCTTAGAGGTTCTCCTTTGTGAAGGGAAAGGAGAGTGTGATATATGTTCTATTTTTGAAGAAATGAAAAAATGGCTAAACAAGTGGAGTGTAACTTCAACCATTATGTTTCATCCTTGGCCACTAATCCTTGCCAATTATTTGAGATGATGTAAGATCCATGAATATTTGTGTAGGCTTGATATAAATAATATAAAGTGAAGAGGTTGCATTAGTAATACATTTGGCTTATGTATTGCACTTTCACTATGTTTTTTATCACAATTGTGGCTCCACAAATCCTAAAGACAACACCAAAACCTAAATCTAGTGAATGTTGAGATTGGTATGTGGGATAAAGTTATGATTAGATAGTATAAACAAAAAAAAACTATATGTAAGAATTGGAAATATGTGCTTCATCGTTAGGCTCTTCTATGTCAAGGTAGGTTTTCCCTAAGGTATTTTGATAGGACAATTAAAGAGATGAAAATAACACTTAATTCATCAACAACCACACCTAATATATGATAAAACCTTTGTTACATAAAAAATTACATTACAATTTCACATTTTGTTTTAGGCTTGCTTTAGTGACCATTCACATATCATATTTAGGAATCATTTTAACCTCAACCTTGGTCATTTTTCCTTCACCAAATTACCAAGTTTTCTATCACATTTTGATTCTTCTTATTGACATAAAATCACAGGTTAAATTTTGAATACTTTCTATAGGATATAAGTGCAATGTTCTTAAGCATTCAAATATAGTGTTCATGCAAAAATAGGGTTTCTCACAAAAAAATAGGATTTTTCATTTTACCAAATGGGAGATATGATTTTTTTAGTGTTGCCAGAAACCCTAGTTAGCGTATAGGGTTGTCATCACCAAAAATGCAATTACTTTCACAAAAATTAATGAAACAACTCCAAACAAATTTTTTTTTTTTTATTTCATAGATTCATCATCCACATGCCTAACCTTGACCATATAATGTCATATAAAACCGTACCAAGCAAGTTTATTGTTGTTTCACAATAAAAATCTATACATGGAAATCACTATTTTTATATAAAATTTCACAAAACATAATGAAAATCAGTCAAAAAAAGTATTAGAAAGATTAAAAAATCCTCCAAATTTTCCAATAAATTTTAGGGTCGTACTATACAGTACAATGCTGTACAATGGAGAATATAGTCTGTTACATAGAAAATGCAAAGGAAAACATGCAAAATTAAAGTATTTTCATTCCAAAATGTTCTCCAACCTTCTCCAACCTTGGAGCTCATGTGTACATGTCATATTTATGTCATTAAATTCATTCTCATAATTCAAAACTAATTCCTAACTTCCCAAACCAAAAATGCAACTTTTTGACAACTTTGACATGACAACTTTTGCAACTTTTTGCAACTAATCACCAAAATGACTGAAAAGGATCCCAAATGGCCTAGAATGGTCCAAATTGACCTTATTGACCCAAAACAAGTCCAAACAACCCAAAATTCAAAGTTTCACAAAATGACAACAAAGTGCATTAAAGGATGCCCTTGCATCACTAAAGATCTCAAGTTTGGATTTGACACTTCTTTATTCCTAAAAATCCTAGTGGATGTGAGGATCCTTTTAATGTTAACTTAACATAACTTCAATTCTATTTTTTTTATAGGGGCAACATTTAGATTCCCACTTAGAGGATAGGCATAAGTGCATTCTTAACTCTAGTCAATTGATTGCTTAGATTTCACTTGATAGAATAATGAATAGGATTTTTTCTTGACTTAGGATTATTTCTAGGGCTTCTCTCCTCTTGGGGACATGTGTCCATTAGATATTTACTCTAATACATCCATAGTCAACAATTTTCTTAAGGAATTGATGGTTAGGATTTATTAAGACTTGGAAAAAAAATTATGCTTCAATATTACAAAGGAATCTAGTCTTGAAGGATAGGGTTGATAGAGCAATTATCATGAAGGGACTGAGAGTTATTATAATTAACTCAAGAAAAAATATTGAATACTTAAATTATTTAGAATTTAGATCATTGAATCTTTCAAAGAGACATATGATAATGGTTTTAGTCTAGGCTATTAGAATTTTCCTCAAAGAGTTATGGTAATACTTCCCTTTATGATGAGCCCGCACGAGTAGTGGAGTTGTCTTGGGTCGTGGGTTTGCTCCCCATTGGTTCTGGGTTTGACTCCAAGGCCCGAGCTTACCCGATGCACATGGTTTGTGGGCTATTGCATGCATCCCTAGGGGATTAGTCTCACCTTAGTTTGTCTCGTAAAGGGAATGCACTGGGCTGAGTTGTGAGAACACCCTTGGGTTACCAAAAAAAAATACTTCCTTTTATGATTTATCCATAGGGTTTATACAATTATCACTTAATAAATATTGATCATCTACAAGACTTGATTTATAGCTAGGGTATATGATCAATTTATGACATAAGAGAAATAATTACCAAATTTAGGAATTACATAAATACTGCACTTTAGCCTCTAACCATCCATGGCTCCAATTGTCTAGACCATTCACTCTAGTTTAGGTACACTTAAGTAGCTAGGTTCACACACTAGAACATTATAGAATCATGTCACATGTCTTATAGATTAACCCAAATATTAATATAAAGTAACACTTAAATAAGAATGTATCAATCCTTAGAGGTTTCATAATTAGCTTTAGCAAATGACAATTAAACACTATAATATCCCAATAAATGAACTTGTACTCATTAAGCCTTCTAGGAAGCTCATACAAGTCTTAAGTAATTTATATCACACACTAGAATCATAGCATTGAAAAACTAACTCTATTTTTGAGGTGACGGGTCAAATTTTACATGTAACTAGTTTACACAAACTATTATAATATTTAACTATTAACATATTCTTTATAGTTCTCTAGACTTTACACCTTAATGCCTTAAGAAAAATTAATAACAAGCCTCTTGATCCTTAACCAATAATTTGATGATTGTCAACTACCACCCAACAATCCTTAATGCTTCCTACTACACATCTTTGATGGAGTCCTTAAGCAAATCTACCCCTTTCTCCTATAAACATATTGAGTAAAGAAATATCACAAAGTTCCTTACAATAGTCAAATATAATTGTAGTTAGATTCTTGAATTTAAAGATAATATTCATTCATCTTTATTGTAACCAAAGTTATTCGTTGATTCATTTAATGTACGAACATGTGTTAAACCAACTTATTATTAGAGTGTAGAGTAATTTGCTTGGATTCCAACCCAAGTGTCATGCCTACTTTTCCTCCTATACACCATTACAATGATCTGGTCAAATTCATAAGGATGCTATTAGGTGTGTGGCCATTTGGAGGTATTTAACCCATTTGATTGGTGTAGTGATTCTAGAATATAAGCGATTTTGTATCTAATTTCTAGAACCAATCCAAGAGAACCATGGAATCCACCACTAAGCAAATCTAGGAAAATTATGACATCCACCCATTACCCAATTTTTAGAACTCAATATCACTAGATTGGCTAATTGACATATGCACAAGCATGCATACGTATATACACAAACATGTCTAAACATTTGAGTCACAATTACATTCAACACAATTTGGGGGGCTACAACCACTCCAATGGGCCCTAACACATATTAACAAGGAAATACCTTGATCACAATGTAACAACTTGCTATACCAAATCAACACTATTCGACTTTAAACTAACATAGCAATCATGCTAAGAACACCTTGATAATCAAGGCAACACCTCACTATGGAAAGACACACTATTCAACTTGTAATAGAGATATAAAATATCCCCTCTACTAGGATGACCATCATTTGGATTTTTGATTCACCAAAATGAACACTATATGCATGAATGACCATGGAGCTATTGTCTTTGTAAATTGGTGACTATAAAACTCCATTGAGGCTTAAAGGATGATCAACAATTTAGTCCACAAAGTCTTCCTTGTGGTTGGATCAAATGCATATTATGCTACAATAGATCAAACTCATACACGATAATCCCAACATAGACATGAAACCCATGAATTCACAAACATAGAATGCCATATTCACCCAACAACCACATTGAGAACTATAGCTCGAACATATATCGTCACAATTTAATATCACTAATCACACACATATAATTCACATCCATAATATATTATTTCACTAGTTTCAACCTAAACATATACCTCATCTGAACCTTCCTCAACTCTCCTAATCTCATATACTCTTCACTTGAATTGTAATCTATATACTCTTTGCTAATCTGTATGATGAATTTGGTATCAAAATTACTCCAAAAGTTGAATACAATTTGCATAAAAGTTGAATATGTAGGTTTTATGAATATATGGCTACATTTTGCATACACGTCTACCAGAGCAGTTCCAAAGCTCTCATTTGGTACAAGTTGGGAGGATGTTGGCAAAGGTTATAGAGTTTGGCTTTACACCAGCCAATTGCATTTGGTTGAAAGTTTCTAAAGCCTTTTCAACAAATACATTTTGTTAATATCCTGCTATCAGGGCGTTCCATGAGAACACATTTCTTTGAGGCATTCTATCAAACAATTCTTGTGCCTTGTCTACGCTTCAACATTTTTGCATACATGTCTACCAGGGCAGTTGCATCTACAACATTTGATAAAATTCCTCTATCCATTATCTTGCGATGAATGCCCATGCCATGTTCCAAAGCTCCCATTTGGCAGAGGCGGGAGGAATACTGGCAAAGGTTGCGAATTCTAGCTTTACGACTGACAATTGCATTTAGTTGAAAGTTTCTAAATCCTTTTCAAACAAACACATTTAGTGCATATCCTACAATCATAGCATTCCATGATACCATATTTCTTTGAGGCACCTGGTCAAACAGTTCATGTGCCTTGTCTATGCTTCCGCATTTTGCATACATGTCTACCAGAGGATTTCCTACTCTAATATCTGATGATAATCCTCCTTACATTATGGTTCGATGGATGTCCATACGTTGTTCCAAAGCTCCCACTTTGGCACAGGTCAGGAGTACACTGGAAAAAAATGTTTAAAATGATTTTAACCCCCACGAAATGAAAGAGGATGTTAAAATCCTCAAATTTGTCGGCATGGGCTGCAGCTCTGGTGTTATGGCAATTTAGACAGCCAACGACTTGCTCAAAACACGTTCTGGAAGTGGTTACGCTCTGGTAGTCATAATGGAGAACAACACTCTCAATAAAGTTTATGGAAATAACATTGTTGCGTTGCTGTAATATTGTCGAGCATGACAGGGGATCAAAACTGTTTGAAGTTGCAGCTTCTTCAGACGCTGCGGACGTACCAAGGTCTAGACAATAAGTCGTACTACGAAGCATTCCAACAAACACTTACGAGCATCTACCAAACTTCTGTGTGGGAAAAGAGTTTGAATTTGGATGTTAATGGCAACAGTTGTTCGAACGGAACAAATGTTGTCGAAAGGAAGGGCCCACATCAACCACCTAAGCAGTCAAAGCTTAGTGTATGATGTTTAAGCCCAGCCTGTCAAAACAAAGGTAATTAAATATCCATCGATGTTTCAAGAAAATTTAACAACCACCTCCAAGTCGTCGATGAAAGAAATGAGTTATAACTGTTCCTTAATGCCTCGTAACCACTATTTACACTCAAACATGCAAAATAAAGAAGTGATATTATTGTTGAACTAAATGAAATAGAATGAATGTCATTTGGAACAAGATGTTCATCTCCCCAAACACAATAATGTATCTTGGCAAGGGAAAGGGATGATGAAAAGGAATTAAAACTATCTACTTTAATGACAGAGAAAAGCTTAGTCGATCCCAATGAATTTAGATGTGCAAGTATTTTGTCGATAATTTCTAGCTTGGGAGCAATTAAAGAGGGGAAGAGAATTCATGAAGTCTAGCATAGTTATTGAAATCATTTTTTTCAATAATTGCTTTGGTTTTCACAAGTTTGGAAATGCTCTAGGAGATGTGTGGAGAGATAAGGAAGAGATTTTTAGTGTCTCATGTGTTTGTAGGAAATGTGTTTGTAGATATGTATGCAAAATGTGGTGTTAAATGTAACTCGTCATAAACAAAGTTACAAAGTTGTATTGGTAGACATGCATACACAATATGGAGCATTGACAAGAAAAGGTTGATGAATTATTTGAGAAAATGCCTTCAAGAGATGTCTTATTGTTTGCATGTAAAAAGTGAAAGCATGTACATGACATGTGTTTTTTTGACAAAGTGCCTTGAAGATATGTTCTTTCATAGGTGCAAAGATTGAAATATATGCACAAAATAGGCTTGTTGAAAAGGTTTTAGAAAATTTCAAAGAAAATATTGTTTGCAGGTAGAATAAAAAGGTTGAAGCAGTGGCTTATGCAAACTATGAAAGCATAAAGAAGTTGTAAAGTTCCACTCCATGACCTTTGTGAGTTTCTTCATAGAAATGAATGCAGAATGGGAAAGCATGTACATGGAAAGCATATTGTTTAACATAATGCCTCAAATAAATGTCATCTCAAGGAGTGTAATGATTGCAGGTTATGTATGAAATGAATTTGTTGAAAGTTTCAAGCAAATGTTTTTGATTAGGGGTAAAAAATGGGTGTTGATGGGGCCCGAAACCCATTACAAAGGAAAACAAGCTGCAAATAAGATAAACCATAAACCAAAAATAGCTCCACAACAGCCTCTAAAAGATTAACATGACTACACACTACAACTTACAAACAAGCAAGGGCCTGAAACCCTTAAAAAACCTGGTTTTAATCGGGACCAAAAACCCTTTTATCTACACAAAGAACCTACTTGCATCTGCTAGGCATCAACAAACCAACCGCTCATGGAAGACACCACTGAGCCAAGAAAGATAATCAACATAATGGTGTAAGACACCATCAGACTCCATAAGACCAAACACCCCACCTCAATAGGGGCTTTGTGATCCACCGCTGAAAACTGCAAGAAATCAGCTTCCCTGCAGCACAAACTCACCTGGTAACAGGAAACCAACTCCAACTCCACCTCTAAAGAAGTGATCTCCCCTTTATTAGAGAGGAGGATACGATAAAAAAAATCACTGCAACCAGACATCACCAACACCCTCAACCTCCACCTCCATAGGAGAACTACCCACCTCAATAAGAACAACAACTGAGAGGGGACCTCCTCCATAGGACCTGGGGGAAAACCAACATAATAGCCAAGCATGCGATCACAGCCTCCTTCGAAAATCCCTGTACTAGGAACAAAACCATCTGGGGTCTAGGATTAAAACTTGAGAACCACTCAACTAAGATAACATGGCCACAACTGATCTGAATAGAGTCCAAAATAGCAGGACCCTTTAGCCAATAAATCACCAACAAAAAAAAACCTAGAGCAAGCACCACAGCCAGGTAAAACTTCAACAACAACCTCAAACCCGAATCAACCAACTCCATCACCACCTCTAAAAGAATGAGAGAAGAGACCCCATCTGAAGAAGGTAAGGTAGAATCACCCCTAACCAAATACAACAACTGGGGCAACATAGTAAGAAAGACACTTATCCCAGCCAAAAGTACCCCACCAAAAATAGGGGATAAGGACACGACCATCACCTCAATAAGAATCTTAATTGCATCCACAAAATGATGGAGCAGAGACAACACATCCCAAGAAATGGGACAAAACACTAGAGACACCAAAGCATCCAACATCATCTCCACACCGACAACCACCAACCCCAAAAATAACAAAAGCATCAAGGAACACTCAGGGTTCAAAAACACACAAGCAACCCACAAGCCAACAAAGAGAACAAGAAATGAAAGACAACCAAAAGGAAGCACGAAGTAGAGTAGGCCAACATGAGGAGCCCCAAGCCTCCCTATTAATAAGCCCATTCAACAACCAAAATTCCTTTAAGCAACCAACACACTCTCACACCCTGTGCAAAGAGAGCAGCCATAAAAAAAAAAAGGAAGGGCATCCACAACCAGACCAAGAGAAGAAGAGAGCTTCCTCCAGTCAATCCAGGAACAACAACAACAACTCCTAGCCATCCACAGCCACAGACAGAGGGAAGGAACCCAGGCCATGCGAAGGAAAAATAAGACCTCCCTGAACAACTTCCAACGACCCCAGACAGGAAGCAACAACCAAGACTCCATCGTCATCTTCATCATCATCTAGATCATCCTCTGATGCCTCCATAGTCGCGCCCTCCCCGGATTTGAAAATCACTCCTCCTCTAGAACTCCTGCTCAGTGCCATCCACTCAAGCAAATGTTGTTGGCAAGCGTAAGACCAAATTTTTTACTCTTGCTTCAAGCTCAGGAATCTAGCCACACTACTCCAAGGTTTATAATGTTATTTTTATTTATGAACAATCCACATACTTGGTCATAACATGCTATGGTATATGAAAGAAGACACCAATCATTTTTATAGTGTAAAGTTATATTAACTCAAAGAAGATTTATTTCTACTAAACATGCACATCACAAAAGTTTAGTGGATGCTCAAAATTACATGAGAAGGAGACAATAAAAACTTTGAAAAGGTTAAGTAAAAATGATGCCAAATTAGATATCAATGCTCAAATTTTCTCATCAAATGACATAGAGTTGGAAGGGGCCTATGGAGGATTGCCTACATGTTGTACCTGTCATGTTATTACCATGGACTGAGAAAAAAAAAGATGTTATTTTCACTATTAATGTTTTGAGTTAGGTGTTTTTTCCTTCTTTGGGTTTACTATACCTCATTATGTTTTGACACACTTTTCAAGACTAAATAGAAATTACCTTGTCATTATTTGAATCTTGGTGATTTCAATTCCATGACTTGGCCATATTCACCTTTAATGAAGAACTAGAACATTGTTGGTGAATAAAGAAGTGTGATAGACCCTTGAAATGGTAACAACCCAACAAAGAAGAGAAAGATAAATTTTCTTTCTTTACATAAGAATTATATTAGCATAGATAAGTTGTTGGGAGAATTTTATGAAAACTTGTTGAAAAGGATACTTATGAGGTTGTAAATAGATTACAAAGATTGGTGAAAGATTCAACCTGATTTGAAAGTTCAAAAAAAATTGCAATTATAAAATATAAGTACCAAGGATACGAGTTTCTCTCAATACTTGAAAGTACACTTCTAAAAATTTCTAAAACCAAGTTAAGCCACATCAACATGTTAGAATTTTGGAAGACTATGGAAGAATGAAAGAGGTCACCCTTAGCATAAAAAACTTTTGAAAGTGGGTTAGCACATGTTATTGGTTTTCTTATAGTAGTTCAATGTCCCGATCTAGTGTTGGAATGTATAAAGAGATACAATTTTGAGACCAGAGAGATCAAAACTATTGATGAAAAATTGATGTCTAGGTTAGATGATGTTTCCATTAGAATCATTTTTAGGTTACCTATCAAAGACCAATTCATTTGAATTAACATCTAGTGATTGTTCACCAATATTTCAGCGAAAATAAAAATTAGTTTCTTAATACCATAGCAAGAAATTGGCTATTGGTACCCAAAGGAGGTGGGTCTTAGCTTCCAAATTTTGTTCATAGATCTCTCTTCATTAATAATGTTACTAGTATGATCATTTGAGAAATGGATGTATCATTTTATCATTATCATATGTGTAGAGAACCAATTCATTGATTGGGGTAGCATTATGAGTGATAATTTACATGAGAATTTGACCAAGTTTGAGTCAAACCAATATTTTCACATGTCTTTCTATCTTTTCTACACAATTGCAAGTATGAATACTTGGCCAAGGCTCAATAAGAGAGGATTATATGACACTACAATGCAAATCTATGACTTTTATCCACAATTGTATCTAGAGGAAAGTTACAAGAACTTCTAGAGAGTGAATGATGCTTTCATAATGCTAATAGTCAGAGAGCTCCAAGGAAACACTACAGTCAAAATATCTTCAGAAGCAAAAATTCTTATCAAACAATATGGAAGATATTTCATTCATTTTCTGAGGTTCACCTATTTGTGGGTTGGAGGGTTTGATGGATACCCATACAAATTGCCTAGATATGTAGATGATAAACTCATTTTAATAGAACTCTATAGGAAACTCAATGTAGTCAACAAGAAGTGTAGAGATAAGATGAAAAATGGGGTTCCTTTTTTCATTGGCCTTAGTTGTTTCAATTGCAAGTCTTCCTCTGATATTTATAATATTGAGTGATCACTAGTAAATATGAGTCTATTCTTCTATATTATGAGGTTCTCATTTGATAGCAAGCAATATATTAAAAATGACTTAATCTTGGATCTAGGGTACTATCATTTTCCAAGCATTGAAGATTTTTGGGAGGATTTTGAAGATGATTATGAAGTATGGAAAAGAGATTGGATAAGGTTGATATTGAAATAGATCAAGGAGTTCAAACTAGATTAGTTTGTGAATGAGATCAAGGATGACAAATCAAACTTAATTGATCACCTATATTATGAAAATATCCTAGTTCAACCCTTGCCACCTATCAATTGGGTGAACCAAGAAATGAAATAAATAAGTGAAAGGATTGCTTATGTTCTCAAAAGATCAAAATATTAGGTTAGAAGGAAAATGATTGAGATAATAGCTACTAAGCCCTCAAGAAAAGGAGATTCTTCAAGGAAGAAAAATGATGATAAAGAAGGTGCCCCTTCTTCCATCTTCTCTCAAGCTTCCACTTCAACTCTTAGTTCTCAACAAAGTAGTCAAGGAGGTGGTGATGGTGAAGATCCATCCAAAGGATTAGTGTCAAAATCATGTGTGGGGATGATCTGAAGCCAAAGAATAAAATGTCAAAGGTCAAAGAAAGGTCATTGGAACCTATTCAGGAGGAAGGGGAGCAAATAATTTAATTGAATCTAAAGGTAATCTTGAGGGTGACGAGAAAATCCCAAAAATGTCCCCTTCTATTCTCATTGTATCTCTTGGATAAGAGACGCCTCATTCCCTTCCTATTACATAACTCACATCTTTGATAGATATAAGTGCACTTTTAGAGGATGTTCTTGAGACAAATATTCTTCCTTTGCTTGTAGCATCTCATTCGCCATCTACCGATATCCCAAAATTTTCACAAGGTCCTACATCACCATGGATACAATGAAGTTTGTCAAAGAAGAAGAAATTTGTCAAGTTGATTGTTCCAAAATTCGATTTGATTGTTAACTTGTTATAAAATCCAAAAGGTTGAAGAAGATAAAGGTCGCCTCTAGATTGATAATGAACTCTACATCAGGAAACATGTGTGTTGAGATTTCTCAACCTATTTTAAATAAAAATATGAACAAAGCTATTGAGGTTGATTTTGATATCACTAAGGTAGACCTTGGTCCTTTAACCCGTGGGAAAAATTCTTAATTTCAAAATGTTAGTTGCTAGATTGGTACAACAAATAGAAAAATAAAAGCATACAAAAGATTAGTTGAAGCAACAAGTGCAAGTTTTGAATTTGTATCTCAATTCCATTATAGACACGTCTACTCTGTGATGGGCTTAATTTATGGCTAATTTTCCTTCATTAGTTTATTTTTTTATCATTTCAATCTACCAAGTTTCACAAACATTCCTAAGACTTTATACATATTAAATATACCTTTCATGCACTTTAAACCAGACTTTAGTATGTGGAAATGCAAATATGATATGCTGACATTTGTATGTGTGAATGTATGAATGTTCATGAGATTCAGTATGATTCTATGCTTAAATTATGATTGTTAAAGATGTGTATGCCTTAGGGATAAAACTAACTTCTTGCAGCTAGAAGAACTGTAACCCGCAACAACTAGATTTCCAACCCGTAGCATAAGGACTATAGGCAATTGCAGGAGAAAGGTCAAAATGTTTAAAACGTGAGAGTTCCAAAGAAGAACGAAGGCGACCTTTGAATGGTGAATGGTCAACCACAAGTCACTACAAGCACATTCCTATCCACCAAATAAGATGATTGGAAGAAGAAGAAGTTTTTTTTGAGTAGGTTAACCCATGATGTGACATTCCCCATGAAACATGTCTCTGTCATGGCAGTTAACCATTAGGATAGATTTTTAGTTTAATTTCTCTTCTTTTGCTTTTCAATTATGGTTTTTTAATACAAAGACTAAGTCTTGTCTCTATCTTTGAGGGAGAGTGGACAAATACATTATGGTTTTGTTTTCAATCCTAGAATGAATAAGACTCCTCACATACCCTATATAGTGGGATCTGTTGTGAGGAGTGAATCTAATTAGTTATCTAGATAGTTTTTGTTAATTTCCAGTTGATAGTTGATCGCTCTTAGTTTTTGTTATTAGTTGAATAATAGATATGTATTACTGAACGAGAAATCTTTAGTACATTCTTGTCAAAGCTCAGATTTTTCATGCAACAAAGGAGTTAGTTCAATATTTTGATTTTTTGATTAAGTAGTAAGTGTTGACATCTATTCTGGAAGTAACAACTCAAGCAAGGGCCACTTGAGGTACTTCTATCCACTCTATTTCATATTATTATATTAATTCATGCATTGTTGAGTTTATGGGATTGAGAGATGGTATATCACTTGAGGATCATAAGGTGGGATTTGATATTGAACTTGGTGAAGATGCATACTTTGGAGGAGAGATTGGGTCAATCAATCATAAAAGTGATTTAAACCTAAAAAAAAATAAAAATTCTTTAGTGAAAATTGTAATACGACACTATCAGATTGAGGAAAAGAAAAAATAAAGGACATATTTGAGGGTAAAAACCTCTTTGAGGTGACTGAAGATGGAGGATTCAATCTCTCCAACATTGTTCAAAACCAAGAGAGGTCAGAAATATTGGTAGAAGACTCTAAGCAGATCAACGTAGAAATATCAGATGTACCTAGAATCACCTTTTATGTAGCTTCTTTGGACCTTGATGAAAAGAAGAACTTCTTAGCTTTCTTAGGCAACCATACTATCAAATTTGCTTGGTCGTACCCAAATATGCCTAGATTAGACCCAATCTTGGTGGTTCATCACTTGACAGTCTTTCTTGAAGTGAAACCTGTGAAACAAAAGATTTGAAAGATGCATCCATAGATATCACTTTTAGTTAAGTTCGAGCTACAAAAAACTCTTGGATGTCAATTTCATTAGACCGATTGATTATCCTAAGTGGGTTTCCAACCTTGTACCTATTTCTAAGCCCATTGGGGCATAAGGATTTGCATTGATTTTAGAGATCTTAACAAGGCATGTCTGAAAGATGACTTCCCTCTACCAAATATCGACATGATAGTGGATTTGATAGCGGGTCACGAAATGCTTTCCCTCATGGAAATATTTTTTCAGGATATAACCAAATCAAGATAGCACCTGAAGACTAGCACAAGAAAACTTTCACTTGTCCCTAGAGAATGTATTTTTTGGAATACATAATGTCAGTTGGGCTTAAGAATGCAAGAGCCACCTATCAAAGGGTGATGACTGCTATCTTTCATGATATGTTTCACATCACTATGGCAGAATATGTAGATGATCTCCTAGCAAAATACATAACAAGGAAAGGTCATTTGGATAACCTAGCAAACATATTTGATAGGTTAGAAGAGTATAGTCTATGGCTTAATCTAAAGAAGTGTGTTCTCGATGTTAAATTAGGAAAGCTCCTAGGATGAATTATATCCCATTGAGGTATAAAGGTGGATCAAGATAAGGTTAAGGAAATCATGGAAATGCCTCCCTCGAATACTTTGAAACAAATGTTGAGTAGATCAAAGACTATTTGGCATCACCATTTGTATTGATGCCTCCTTTACATGGAAAACCATTGATCCTTTATATATCAGCAACCTTAGGCACCTTATTGATACAAAAAGATGAGAACGGTAAGGAGAGGGAAGTGTACCATATTTGTCATACACTGGTGGGCTACGAATTGAACTCTACACCTATAGAGTGGGCTTGTTTAGTTGTTATCTTTGCATCATAAAAGATCAAGCATTACATGCTTAACTAACAGATCAAACTTATCTCCTAAGGTAAACCCCTTGAAATATCTCTTGGATAAGGCAACTTTAGTTGGATGGATGGTGAAGTGGGTTATGATCCTTACCAAATTTAACATAGAATATGTTGACATAAAAGCAATTAAGGGACAAGTGATATCAAATCAATTGGCCAAGTCACCCCTTGATGGCTATCATCTCTTGATATCAGAATTCCCTGATGAAGGAATCTTAGTGACAACCCAAGTAACCCGATGGAAACTATATTTTGATAGTTCTCACACTCAACATGGATCAGGAACTTGAATTCTCTTTGTTACACCCCAAGGAGATAGTATACCCAAAGCATATAGGATCAATTTTCCCTAGACCAACAACATAGCAGAATATGAAGCATTGATAACTAGGTTAAGAATGGTAGTTGAATGGTAGATCAAGGAACTACAAGTCTATAGAGACTCACAATTGGTGATCAAACAAGTGAATGATGAATATCAAACTAAGGATGATAAATTAATTCCTTATAAGAGGATGGTAGATATTTTCAAGGAATACTTATTAGTCATTCTCTTTGAGAAAATATCAAGGATAAATAATAGAGTTGTTGATGATATGACTACCATTGGTTCTCTTCTTGACATGCCGCGAAATAATGCTAAGTATGAATTTCTTATGGAGAAACTACTTATATCCACACAAGATGTCTCGAATTTAGAACTTACGTGTGATGTTGTTGGTCCTAACTCACCTTGGTATCATGATATTAACACCTACCTCCAACACATAATCATACCCCTTAACCTTAATAGTAATCAAAAGAAATCCTTCATCTGTCGAACCTCACGCTTCACCATACTTGGTGATACTTAATATCAACATCGTCTCAGTGGAACATTTCTTCAATGCCTTAACCTAGAAGAGTTATTAACCTCCTTACAAGATGTACATGAAGATTTATATAGGTCACATTCTAGCAAACCTAATCTAGTTAGGACACTATTAAGAATGAGATACTATTGGACCTCGATGGAACAATAAGAGGTAAAAGCATAAAGTTGTGTCACACTTTCGGCCAACTAAATAGTTCCAAGCGAAAATGTTTTGGCCAAATAGGTTTCGACCAAAACCACGTGGCCTATACGTGGCACATAGAGATTCGGCTGAATATCTTTTGCTCAAATCCAAAAAAAATAAAAAATTCCCTTTGTCACTTTGAAATTGGCTTATTTTATATGCATGGTTTTGGTAGAAAGGGTTTTGGTCAAAACTCTTTCTACTGAAACTGTCTATGTGGCATCCTAGTTGGCAGCCAACTTAATTTTTTTTCAGAATTTTCTGAAACTTTCAACTTCAACTAAGTATTTCTTCAATCAAAATGATTTTTTTAGAAAAAAGGAAAATACCCTTTTGTAGAGCTCAGAGTGGTGAATCCAAATATATATTTTTATATATTTTTTGATTGGTTTTAATATATTATTTTTTAAAAATAATGCAAGTAGGTTGTTAAAGCTAAAAAAGAGGCTGATTAGAAATTAAAAGAAAAATAGTAAAAAATATTAAAAATAAATAAAAATATATGGTGCGCTAGAGAAGAGAATCCTCTTCAAAAAGGTTTAAATTTTTTTTTCCATGCACTAGATATTGAAGTTACCTATTTGGGAAAAAAATTAGGGGAAAATTATTTTTTTTCTATTTGTTTCTTGACATCAAGTGAAGGTCACTTTTTCTTGAAATTTTCAACATTATGAAATCTGCTCTTAAATTGATAAAAAAATAATCAAAACAATTTTTTAAAATTTTGAAAAATTATAAGAATAAACTTCATCAATATTTCTACATTTCATTAGTTTACATCATTTTGAAATTCAAAATATAAAGACCACTTTTATGTGGTTGCAGTTCATAATTTTTTTTGTTGTTGGTCGATTCCTTAGTAAAGTGTGACACAAGTTTGTGCTTTTACCCTAAGGTAATTAGTTTGCAAAGAAGTGTCTCCAATGCCAAGAACACGGTAATGCTATTTATGCCCTGACACAAGAACTACATCCAGTTACTACATTGTGGGCCTTTTCACAGTGGGGACTCAACCTTATAAGCAAGATATCCCCTACTCCATCCAATGGACATAAGTTTATCATAATTTCCATAGAGTATTTTACAAAGAAGATAGAAGCCATACCTCTAACCTATATAACGAGTAAACAAATAGCGAAATTCATTTTGAACTATTTAGTTTGTCATTATGGTTACCCCAGACCATTATCACTGACAATGGGACTCTATTTAAGAATTAAGATGTTTGCAACCTCTACTCTAAATTCCATATCCAACATGACTTCTCTACCCCATATTATCCCCAAGGAAACAATCAGGAGGAAGTGTCGAATAAAATTATCTTGAAAATCCTTAAGAAGACTATTAATGATGTTGGTCGTGACTGGCACCTACAGCTAAATCCTGCTTTGTGGACTTGCCAAATGAGAATTTGTACACCCACTAGTGCTACCCCTTTCTCCCTTGTATATGGAACAAAAGCTATCTTTCCTGTAGAGCTTGAGATCCCTTCCCCAAGGGTATCCTTGCAGAACCTAGTTGATAATGAAGAGTACTAAGTATCTAGACTCTAGGAGCTTGAGTTGTTAGATGAAAGGTATTTGAACACTTTGAACCATCTCCAAGCTTATCAGAACCACCTCAAGAATAGTTACAATATAAGAATCAAGAACAAAAGCTTCCAGGTGGGTGACTAAGTCTTGAAAAAAATCAAAAAATTTAGCAAGTAATCAAGAAGGCAAAAGAAAATTTAAACTACATTTGTTAGGACCCTTTGTAATCACTGCAAATTATGGCTTAGGTGCTTGTTAGTTGACAACCCTTGAAGGTGAAAATTCGGCGGAACCTCTCAACAACAACCATCTTAAAAAGTTCTACACTTAGCCCATCGGAATATCCTAGTAGAAAATTTTTTGAAAAAGAGAAAAATATCAAAAAATAGTAAAGAGAAATAAATCATCCTTTAAGTGAAAACCACTTTTGTGGCATGTACCATAGTGAAAACTTGGGAAATAGGTGTTATGTTTGAATAAGCTTCACCTCATCATCTATCAAAATTTACATCAATTTCATCCATCCATTATCACAATCATTCGTTCATCCATTACATTCCATCTATTCCATAATAAACATGTGTCCAACTATGGCTTGATCACTTGTTAAGTGTTTGAACTTGTTGCACTATAACCATCCTCTATATGCATCATTCCATTTATCCATAATAAATGTAATTGTGTACCTAACTGGGGGCATCTTGTTGAACCTAGTAGACAAATTAGATCCTTGTTCATATCTCAAGTCATGTAAATCTTGAAAAAAATCAAAAACATCCAAAGAACTCTGGAAAAATCCAAAAACATTCATAAAAGGTTAAAAAAATAAAAAACATTATTAGCCATCCATGCATGAGTTGATATCTCAGTCTAATAATCAAACTACATAGCCTCTATGTTGTCGTGTAGGCAAGGCCATCGTCGATGAGCCCCTGAGGCATTAGGTCAGTCCCCTTAGGTCCCCCTGTTTGGGTTTAAATATCTTCAAAATATCAAAAAATCAAAATATCAACATGTTGAATACCCAAGATACTGAGAGGGGGGTGAATCAGTATCTTCTTAAACTTATTAAACAAATACCATCCAATTATTCCAATGCTTATAATAGTTAAGATAAGTAGAAGCATCAATAGAACATGAAAACACACAACACATGAACACCAAGATTTTTTACATGGAAAACCCATAATGGGAAAAGCCATGGTGAGGGTTAACTCACAATATAGTATAAATGGTTATAAGATATTACAAAGGGTGGCTCACTTACAAGACTTGTTGTCCAAAAGAGAGGCTCGCTACCTACAAAAGGTACAGTAACAAAATGGCTTATAGCCATAATATGAATTGATGAAGATACACCTCACAAGTGCAGATTTAGTTCCTTTGAAGCTCAAAGAATTCGCATGCCAGCAGACCAATATTCACTCTTTTCACATTCACATTCAATCCACACATTCCACACACACACTTTCAATCTCCAAACTATCATGTATATATATCTGACTTGTCTACAAGCATCAATTAGGTCGGCTTAATTAGATGCATCACATATTCACCAAAAAGATAATTGGCGGCTTCATGCATATACAAAATCTTCTCAAAACAATTCAAGTGTGTAGCATGCTATAACACATCAGCTAGGACCTTAGAATAGGTCGCACATACATTTACAATACATAATTTAATCCATTACAACTTCAACCACTTATAAGGTTGGCCAGAGTTAGACCTAATGACAAAATGCAATCAACATAACGATGCCAACATCGTATACGAGCACCTGTACACACTATATTCTGACCTTGCATGCTTCCAACAACCAAAAACCATTTCCCAAAACTGCGAGCAACACATATCACTGATGGGGAATTGTAGACCAAAATATCAAAGGACATTTTTGTATACCGGTTCAGAATACTGGATCAACTTTGACTTTGAACTTGTGGTTGCAATTCATATATCATGGTGACATCAATGACAACACAAAATTGCATTAAGGAATATGTTCTTCTTCATTCTTCCAACACAACAAACACCAAAAATAGTCTCAAACAATCTCAAAAAGCACAATAACATTCAAAAAATCTTGAAAATCCCATTTCCATCTTCGCATATCCATAATAAACCATCCATTCATAATAAAGTGATCATCACCCTCATCCTTTGACAATGCAATCAAACCAAAAATAGAAGACATTGGAATCTGAAACATTCAAGCAAGAATTGTGAAAAATTGATCATTATCAACTAAAACAATGCCTAAGCATGGAAATTTCCTTATCTATTGATATTAGAACCATCAACATTCTATCATGAGCCTTAACAGATATATCATTCCTACAATATACATCATCAATGGATAATATCCCTAAACTACAAATATCCTTGGCAAGTGATATGACAACTTTGTTAGTCTATTTTAATCTTTTCTTTTGATTTATCTTTTGATCATTGATTTTGTATGATGCGTTTTTTGGATGTTATTGTAATACATCCATGGTGAATACTTTCCTTGTGTGTGTATGGATATTTTTGAGTAATAGAAGGGTTGGTGCATATCAGGTTCTTCATACCTTGTGTGTATAAGTCTCCTTACTTTGATGGTTTTATTCTCTCACATTACATAACATGGTGTTTGTATGTCAAGTATGAATCAGAATAATCTTATCTATTTTCAGATTCAAATTCCACACAATAGATACAAAGCCACTGTGTTTCTTAATACCCTAGCGCATTGTGTCTATTTACTACATTAATAAGGATTGTTAATCATTAGTTTCTCCTAAAAAGGAAAAAGCATACCCATCACATTTTTATCCAATCACCTATCATTCATTCATATCATTCATAATCAATGTATTTTCAATAAAAGTAATCAACATCATCAATTTCTTCTATCATCTAATCTTCTCTCTTATCCAATTCTTCTAGCTAACGTCTCCTACATCCTGCATCACAATATCATTAGTATCACATGCATCTTGCATGCATAAGCTCATATCATATATCATCCATACATGCATATGCATATCATCAAAATATCAAAAATTACAAAAATAATCACATCTACATATCATCGATATCATACATCACATCTTGCATCATAAATCATACATTCATCTCATAATCATCAATGCATCCATATCATAATCATAATCATAAACATCATGAAAACATCGTATAAATCATAAAGATCATAATGCAACATATGTCGCATAAAAAATGATCTCATCTCATAAATCAAAATGTCATGATACATATCATCATAAAGTGTGTGATACATATCTAATGAATCAAAAATATACATATATACGAGGCCCAAAAGGCCGATGAATGTATATACATCACATAAATAATGTATATGTGGTACAAGTCTCTACATTATTAAATAATGTACAAAAAAATCTCAACCCTATTTCTCTCCATTTGGAGGTGGTCTCTCCTGATCATCACAGGCAAGGGACCTAGATGTGTGTGTTCGTTATGAGATGGGGATCTATGTGGTTACATAATATGTATATGTGGCTGCTCTGATGGCCTGCTAATAGATGCACCCCTTGACCTGTTGGGCTTTGTGGTGGCACTACTTATGGAACCAAATCTCAACCATCTCTAAGATCTAGGGACTACAACCTCATATAATTTCCTATAGTATGTCCTCTCCTCCATGAGGATATCTCGCTCTCGCATGTATCCATCCATGTTGATGGTAGAGGCTTGTGAGATCTCAAGTTGTACCCTTGGTCTTTGCTCTCTTGCGTAGAGAGGATGTAGAGTGACTTATAAGCATAAAAGTCCACAACGTCAAAGCTGCAAAAATGAGCTAAATTTTTTTAGTCTGCTAGTAAAATGAGCAAACACGTTAGTTTGTGAAAAAACATCACTTTATTCAAATGTGACTATTATTTTGGAAAATGTGCCACTTTTTGGAAAACAAATAAATCCCTAAAAATGGTCACATGAGTGTGGTTTTCACAAATGTGCCAATGCAAGTGTGTTGTTATAATTCAAATGTGTCAGTGTTTTTCAACTGTGTCACTCTTAAGCAAACATGACCTTTCTAAAAGTGCAAATGCAGAAATATCGTGGCAAACACAAAAATATTAAAGGAATGTCACATTTGTTTCCCTATATTTGGCTATCAATTTGACAAGAAAAATTAACATGCAAGCAAACGTTAAAAAATGTGCATACCACAACACCTACGTCGACTAGCCTCTGGTCTAACGCCCCGCCACAGAACCCTAGAGGACAACACGCTACAACACATAAAAATGGAACACATTTTTTTTTTGAAGTGCAACATACTAAGGATTGCAAAATTTACAATAACTTGCATTCTAAACCTAGGTCCTCTAAGGTTCCATGACTACGCTACTAGAATCCCATTAATCGAACTAACAAGACATATAATTCATCACATTAAACAAATCCAACTATCAATATGAATTTCATTTAATCTATCTCATTTAAAAGATAAACCAATATGAATCATTCGTATCATGTCTTCTATATAGCAATATCAAAGACCATTTAATTAACTAACATATGAAATAATCATCATTTACATTATCTATTACAAGAGAGAGTATAATATTGAATTTCAAGAGAAACTAACAAGCATGGAAAATGTATCTATCCATACATAAAGTTAAGCTATGCCAACTAATTCAAAACAAGACTGTGATCTGCCATCTCACTCCACATTCAGGTATCTTGACACACTAAGAAGTTCCTCAAGATATGATATCTTAGAAGTGACTCTTCAAGATATCTAAACCTTGGGAAGTCACTACTCAAGATATCAAATCTTGGGTACCTCTTGGTCCAAATCAATGCCCTCTAAGGTTCAATGGTTTCAATTCTCATTAGAATCAAGACATACATCTCCAAATCATAATGTCAGAAGCAACATCATTAACCATAACATTTCATCAATATATACCATTCAATATCAATTTAATTAACTAATATAAATAAGGTACATCATTAACTTTACTAATTACAAGAGGAAGTTCAACAATGAATTACAACATTACATCATGAGCAGCAACGTCTCCTCGAACACATGTGAGAAGAGTTCATCAGAAGTATATTACATGATACAATAGATTTATGGTACAATACAAGTGCATGAAATATAATCCACATAAATAGGAACAAGTGCATAAGTCTTCATATCCAGGAGTAGTCACCATGAACACAAACAAAGTGAGGGAACCCAATGGAGTACAAGGCACATGCCACCCGACCATGTGGAACCCTAAGGTCCACCCTCCATGCTAGGAGATAGAAATAAGGTCCCACACAAACAAAGAGAACACAATGGATAAACAAGGTTAAACATGACTTCAATCTGACATTGCACAACATTAACATCACATGAGAACATTCATTTCTTCCAGAGGACATCACATACCAAAGGGATAGGACAAACAAGGGAACACTAGTTTGCAGAGGGAAGAGTGTCATCGCATGATCCTGACATGGGTTACCCTAGCAGTCTGTCACTAGCCACCGACCCCATCCATGGTTACCCTCGCAGTCTCTCACTAGCCGTCGGCCCCATGGGGTGACACATGTGGAACCAAACTTCCTTTCGTGAGGACAAGGAAGTTAGTTTTTCTGACCAGGCCTTCTCAACCCATCCTTAGCCTAAACGAGCACTATAGGCATGGGCGAGGCATTCACTTATCTTGATTAAGGTGTAGACTACCCAACCCCCTAATTTATTTTAAGTTATCGTTGAGTTAAGAAACTCTCACATGGGTTACCTTGGCACCACTTTGTGCGTTGTCCCCCATTGAGAGCCACTCCCCCTACTAGCAGCTAGGAGACCCAATAAAATCAACAAGATAAAGCCAACACATACATATAATGAATAGCCACAATAGTATATAACTTGAGCAAGGCATGGACCATCTCGCTCTCAAACACAATTGTAACACAATAGAGAGTGCATGGCTAAAGACCCAAAACAACACATTGCAAGTAAAAATATCAACCACTCCAAGGTTCGCACATTACATTTCAACCAATAACCTACTTTCCCAAGCCTCTGAAAGACTTCCAATATTCCCTCACACAATAACTTAATATTTGTACAATAGTTCACAAACATCCCCACATCAATATCCATTCACTTTACTTTATACAAACAACTCACAATAATAATAGAATCATGGGATACATAATGAATTTACAATGCAACCATTTAAAGTTTCTAATTGTTCATCTTAAACAAAAGATCATCTATTTCTATATAACTAATCTTTCACTTATTTTAAATACAAATACACCTATCCTTCTATACCTAATATTTTCCTTATTTCATTTATCTAAATACGAATACATAGAAGCAACAATATTCTTTTTCAAGAGAACACAATATGCATACGTGTATACATATATACAATAAATCGCATGCAAACCAAAATATGGGTTCATTAAATTCTATACAATTGAATTAACAATACACATTATATCAATCAAACCTCCAAACATATAATATATTTGTTAGTAACCGAAAGCAAGGTTAATACTTGGAATACTAATCGTACAACATTATTCCATCAAAATGATAGGTGATACATAAGCATTGAATACCTTAAGTAAGAACCTCTGATTAGTAAATATAAAGTAGCGAATGTCAAAATAAATCAAATACCAAACTTAAGAATATTCAACTAAACACATATATATTGCATCTCCATTAAATTATCAATATAATTTATATTCAATGAAATGATGGTATCGATTGCCATAAGAAACTAAGTTATCAACTTGCACCATATAGTGTCAATTATAGCTACTATGCAAAGGATTGGAAACCGCAACACAAGGCAGTGAATATAACTACCTAAATAAAATTGAAACCATGCAGTAAGCGATTGGAAACAAAATTGTAGTGAGCCTAGCTTAAAAAAATATAATTTTAGGGATAAAATTTGAAGTTTCTAGTGATAGAAGTATGGCACAGAAGATAAGGACAATACAATAGGAAACAAAACCATAGGGATGAAGGAGAGAAGGCGTAAACATCTCCAACAATTATTATAATCTCATATTATATATAATTCACAATCGAAGATTTATCCATAGTGTGGATTCTAAATATTCAATGTGGCTATCAAAACACATAGTTTTGATACTACTCATCAAATTTTTCAAAAGATAGAGCATGATGCAAGGGTGAACTCTAGAAGACAGAGACCGATGGTATAAATGTGAATCACAATGTGCAGAACCAAAAGAAATACAAGGAGGGATTCAACAGGGAACCTACAAGGAATGGAGAGGGGCGCTAAAATCAGACAATCAACCTCTAAAAATTCTTGCCATTAGAGGGAATAACATACAAAAGAAGCTTGAGAAATTCACAAAAGAACAGAATGGTTGCAAGATATACATAGATTGGGTTGCAATTGAATTAAAGCAACATTAATGAAATAAATGATTAGTTGAGAGAACTAAAGAATTTTTCAAAAATTCCATCTTTTTTTTCCAATTCAAAATTAAATAGAGGTAATATTCAAAAAGCAATGCAACCTGGATTACAAAATGATTGACCCAACTACAGATTGATGTCGGATTCAGCTTCACAACTTGCAGCTCCAAGATTTTTGAAGAACCCAACATATACTGTAGAGACCCCCAATTTCCAAAGCTTCCAACACAAGAAAACCAGAAGAAAGTCCTTCCAAGAACAACAACCATTCACCGGAAACCGAAACAAGATTTGTTTTCTAGAAAAATATGCAAAATCCCCCTTTCTTTTAGCAAATTAATTAATTTATTAACCACTTCCCAACTCTCTGTTGCTCCATGCACTTCTTTAATTTTATTTATTTATTTAATTTCCCGTCCATTGTTAACTGCCACTCCTCAATAAGTTTATTAATAAAAATATCTTTATTTAATTGCACACAACACACCCACTTTAAAATATTTAATTTGTTAATTTTAATCCTTCATTTAATTTTATTTGCACAATACCAAAATTAGTATATTTATTTTAATATTTCTTTATCAAATCATAATTTTAATTTATTTAAACCAAATAAAATATTAATATCATTTTATTTTATCAAAACCACAAATGTATTAAAACATTTATTTAAATTTTCAAATACCTTAATCCGCAATAATCCTCCATTTTAATATAATAATCAATCAAAGCACTAATCACAAATAACTCGAATGAACAGAATACGAGCAATACTTGACCTCATAGCGAAACGGAAGGCAAAACACCATGACACAGACAGACCAACTCGAACTAATTACATTGATAGGGTATGGAAAATGGATACTCATCCTCGTCAAGGATGATGGCTCAACGTAGGGGACCAGATGCCATCTCCATATCAACAATCCCATTGGGTTTAAGGCACACTCAAACCTGAAAATTCAGGTGGAGTCGATGCCTGTTACCTGCAACCTGCAACAAACCACACAGTTGAGCATGTACCTGGTCAAACAGTCAAACACATCGTGAGAGGAAAAATCATAGCATCATAGGGCACTCGCAAGCGAGTGATGCGACACTATTCCCCCTCACCATAATACATCAACGTACAACAAACGAATGCTAACAATGTGAAAAGAACATACATCAGATAACCACATAATACTCATAGCAATAATAATCCACACAATCAATTAAATCGATCTACTAAGCATAGCATAAGCATAACATCAATGGTAAAAGTATCGTCATGCATCATCATAACTGTGAATCCATCATCAAGCAAAGTATTATAATGTCCAAATACAACCAAGTAACTGTCAACAATAAAAAGAAAATTGAGGGGAACTACATCTGGAACTGTCATACAAGGTATGTGTGATGTGGAGCTACTGGTACTCGGACCATCGTGAATGTCCATCTAAAGGATAAGAATCGTGAGAGCTCTGAGAGAGTAAGAAATCTTGAAAGTTGAGAGTGCAAATGAGGATCATTTGAACCCTAATTGTCTATCTACACCCCCCAAACCCTAGGGTTTCGCTCGTGGGCGCCCTGCTAGGTCATCTTTTGAGCCTCAATTTTCATCTTGGATATATTTTGGGACCCCTAGGGCCTAGCTTTTCATCCTCTTCTCATTTGAACTAGTCCTGAACTCTTGTCATGAGCTTGACCTGAAAAATTATTTTTTTGGCCAATCTCTCGAGGGGGAAACCTAACATCCTATCATCCTCTCGTCACTTTTTGGGGAACGATGGGGCATCAAAATTTTTATTTGAGTAGCACAAGTCTTTGAAACAACGTAACAAGTACATTGTGTCAAAGATGGGTAAAATACAACTATGCAAAATTATCTAATTCGTATCACACATCATTAATATTACATTTTCATCATATTCATCCTCGATCACTACATTTGCATCATTTTCATCACTTGCATTACTAATTCCCCTTTTAACATCATTTTCTATTATTTTCATCTTATTTCCTCTATTAATTAAGTAATATTGAATTATTTAATTAATTCATGCCCTTTCATTAATTTTCCTCTAATCTCCCCTAATTGCATAATTTAAATTATTTAATTAGCCATAAATCTAATTTTTCTTCTAATGTCCCATGATTAAATAATCTTGAATTATTTAATTATCTAATTCCCATCCCATTCATTTGGAATATTCCTTTTTAGTAAGGAATGTCCTAATCCTCCATAATTAAATAATCGTGAATTATTTAATTGTTCTAATTTCCGTCTCAAAGGCATATTCCCAAGGAATATTCTCTTTTAAAATATCCTAACATATCTCATTCCTATCATTCATTCTTATTCCCCCATTTCTTGATCTAATCTTCACCCTTCATTTCAAATATCCTCAACCAATTTCCTAAAATTGTGGAGATATTTTGAATTCAAATTGATCTTGATCCCTCATCTTCCTTGATTCACTCAGATTCATGGGTCTTTAAGGATTAATCTCAACCATTGATCATATTCATGAAAATATATAAAATAAACATCCCTCCTTCATTATTAGATACCTAGATCATTTGAAAGCATTTGAATACTTTAGCATAGCAATATCATTGAGCATTTGAGCAATTATCACCATATAGGTCATCAATCTTCATGCTTTTGCAATTACAAGTGCTTCTTGATTGAGCACTCCAACATCCCGTCACCATTAAAATGGAATGCAAGGTTTGTACATATGTTGGTTTCATGTTTTGAATTGTTTTCATTGTTTATGTTGATTTCTAACCCTTGTATGTACTCAATTTCATTTTGTAAGTGGGATTTGATCTTCATTGTTTTGGGTTTTGTTGATTGCTAACTCTTGTTTGATCTCAATTCCATTTTCCACTTCACAAGGTCAAACTAAAATATTGTTACCCTTTTCTAATCAACGAGATCCCTAATGGGCAAGGTGATAGCATACCACATCAACAATCCAAATGGAAAGTCAACTTCAATGCAAACTAGGTTTTTTTCTTTTTGGGATATACTTACTCAAGGGTTTATATTAAAATTTTGTAATCATTAGAATCATTAGTGTTTTTGAGAACTTGAACATCTTGGTAACTGTGATAATGACTTGGTATCTATGTGAAACAATAAGTTATGATTATCAAATTATGGTAAATGTTCAATGCTAATGAATATTAGATCAACTACTAATTTCAATACTAGAGAATACAAATGGGTATTTTTACATGTGCAACACTCTTCCCAATTGAATATCATACAAACAAGTAAATATCCAATTAATAACTATTTGATACTAATGGATATCATATTGAAAATAAATCATTTATAACTTTCCATGATAGAGAATACCACATTAAATAATAAAAATAATAATTTAAATATAATTGTTCAATATCAATCGATCATCGATAACTTTAATTTCCCACTACTAATAAATATCACGCAAAAAAATAACTATATTACTATAAATGAATTGTCAAATCATTCCTATAATTGATCTAAATAATATAGAACTATTTGATACCTTGATGTAAATGCATATCAAATTGAGACTATAGCAAAATATTGTAGCAATGATAATTCAAATGTTACTACAATAATAATAATAAGAAAATGATAATTTTTCACCTAGAATCCAAAATGCCTCAATAACACTTTGTGATAATAATGGTGCAGACAAAAAATAGAAAACTTAACTACTTATGTCAATAGAAACCCTTGATGTTATAGGTATTCCTTGTAAGGACATTATTAAATTAACGCATTCAATTTATTTTTTATTGATGTTATAATTTACTCCAATGAGGCAATACACCCCAAAGATACTACTTTGTTTTCACTAAAGTTCATAATTATCGAAAGGATACTAATTGTATAATGCATGTGAACAAATTGATCTAAGATCTAACATATAACAACATAAATACTACAATAATCAACTTATTGAAATAATAAATAGATTTAATGGGGAGAATAACATTATGAATCCTTTGGTTGTAGTCTATCATGGACTCAAATTGGCTCAAAGCAAAGGGTATAGGAAGGTCTGGGTGGAAGGTGACTCTTTGAATATTATAAACAATTTGAAGAATGCCTCACCTCCGTCTTGGACTATTGAGGCCTTGGTCAGGGACTCTATTGATATTATCAATTCCTTGGATAATGTTTAGAACTCTCATATATTGAGAGAGGGAAATATGTTAGCTGATTTCTTTGCTAACTTTGGTGTTAGAGAAAAAAAGGACTGGGATTTAAATGATCCTATTCCTTTTGAAGCATCAGCTATTATTAATAATGAGTGCTAAACTTATGTTGATCTTAGCTAGCTTTGAGGGGTGCATGTCCTTATTCACGTGGTAAAATGTTTTGAGTGAGGATATTAAAGTTATGAGTATGGGGGATGATTTTCACAAGGACCAAAGTTATAATTCATTATTGCATATTTTTCCTTTGGTTGGATTCACATGGATTTTGGGTATTTTTTTGCCTTGGTTTCTGGAGTCTTTTGTTGATTATTTTCGCTCTGGGTGGTGTTTGTCATAGTCTCCTTAGGTCTCAGTTGGGTGCTTCACTTTTGTTTGCGATGGGTGGGGACAAATAATGTGCCAATCCTAAGTCTTGTGTTTCTGCTAAGTAGAGGAAGGAGGTGTGGGAGATTTTAGAGAAGGGTGGTTTAACTGTGTATATGGAGAAATTGCATGGTTACAATCCTCAAGTCATCGATTTGGTTGCTCAAGGGTGGAATGAGAGAACCTTGAATTTGGGTGGTAGGTAAGTTGTGGTTGACGAAGAATTCATAGCCCAAATTACTGGCTTGGCTATGTAGGGTATGAAGGTGTTCAGAGACAAAAAAGAATCACAGGATGTGATGTCTATTTTATTCAAAGGGAATGAGGCTGTTGTTTTGAAAAAGGTGAAGAGTGATGGTTATCAAACATTGATACATTTTGACTCAAATTATGATGAAATTTCGTCAAAATTTTGACGACCTTTTGTCAGAATTATTGTGTCGATTTTCTGAGGAAATTTGAAATGTCAAAATTCTGACCCAGCATCGTCGACTGGGTCAAAATTTTGACGTTTCAAATTTTGTCAAAAAATTGACGAAAGTTCGTCGAAATTCCAATGACCTTTCGTCGAAATTTGAGTCAAAATATATCAGTGAAAGGAGTTCATTGAAAGCGTTGTGGCATGATGTGGTTGAAGAGATTATGAGGCATGTCACCTTGGAAGGCAGGTATATAACAATTAACAATTACCATTTCCTTTTGCTAAACTATTTTCGACATAAGAAATGGGTTTCCTTTCCTTACTATTTGTTGATGTCGCTTGACACGGGGATTAAGGAACATATGAAAAACCCCAAGAACTTTGTCTTGCATGTGGGGTTAATTATCTTGATCTATGAACATGTCCAAGCTCATGAGGTGCATAAAACTCTTGTGTCTCCAAAGGAAAACATTGCTAAACCCCAGGAGGGTTATGAGATGGATTCAGGAAAGGAAAGGGCTAGTAAAAAATCTAAGAAGAGGAGGCTAAGTCTCATAGGGATGATGATGTTGACTATGTCCCGGATTCGTATGCCTCTTTTGAGGAGGGCCCCTCTTTCCCTATTCCGGGTAAAACTGGGAATAGGAAGTTGGATGCTAAACAGGGTTATATGACTTGCAGTGATGATGTGGTTGCGAATTCTCATCCTAAGGGGGTTAAGGACAAAAATGAACTTTATGGGGAAGCTTCCTCTCCTCCCCAGTGACTAGACAAGTACAGGAGACTGAGGAGAGGAGTCAGAAGAGAAGGGTGTTGGGAACTGATAACCAAATCTTGGAGAAGGGTTTCCCTCTTTCCCTGGTTGGAGGTATCTTTGGTGAGGCCTCTCTGAGTGCTGACATTAGGATGAAGCAGAGGAAGGAAAGGGTTGTGGGTGAAGGACACGCAGTGGGAACTAGCAAAGCAGATGGGGATAGGATGTTGAAAAGGAAGACTGTTGCAGAGGAAATTCCTTGCTCAATTCAAAATTTTAAAACTCCTATCTCTGTTGGCAAAGGTAAGGATATTTTTGCTGATAAGGTTCATGTTAGTTCTTTTGATGAGGATGTTGTTGTGGGGAAACAGGTTGAAAATTTTGATAAGGAGGAGTTGTTTGATGTGTTGGGCTCGACCTGTGAGAGTGCTAATGTGCAGTTTACACTTTTTAAGTGGTTCTTTCATGAGATTAATAGGATTAATTTTAGAATTAGAGGTGTTGCTAGTAAGGCTGAAGACCCTGTTGTCCAAAGCCAAATTGATAATTTGATGGAGTCTCTTAATATTGTGGCTAATACTGTGGTGGAGAAACTATTAATTTGAAACATAATTTGGAAGGTAGAATCTTATCCCTTGAGGATAAATTTGATAAAATGTGGAAAGTTGTGATGAAGAGTGGAGATGTCTCTAAGGTTTTGGGCATTTCAGATTTTGCCAAGGTGATCTCCCCTATGATTACTGCGAAGAAGAGAAAAGAGACTGTGTATGTTGATGATACTGTTGCTAGGGGTAAGTTGTTGGATGTTGGTTGTGTTGGTGAGAAGGATGTTGTTAAAGGTAGTGTTTTGAGTGATGAGGTAAAAACTAGTGGGTCGAGGGTCAGAACTAGAAACAAAATAAAAGCTTAGACCGGGGCCTCTAGTATAGAGGTGTTTGATACTGTGGATATTGCACAGAAGATGGTTGCTATTGATATGGAAGTTGTAGAGATTCTGAACAATATGTAGTGTTGTTGGTTCGTTGTCGTTGGACTGATTGCTGCATAATGTCGTTTTCTTTTTTTATCAATTGCCTTATTTTGTAAAGGGTTCTGGGCCCCTTCAAAACCCATTTTTTACCTCTAATCAAAACATTATAAATCCTTTGAGAAATCAATATTCATTCATAAATATATAGCCATTTATATCTAATCTCTACATCAACTATAGACCATGATTTGATTCTTGAAAAGTTGATAAACAATATGTTTAACCTATCATCTAAAGGAAAACTCATTCTTAACTACTTAATCCGATATAGAATTTATAAACAACATACAAATATAATACCTCTAAATGATAACAACTTCAAAAATTGTAACAAAATTGCCTCGGTAACATACTCACTCACATCAATTTCTATTTGAAGTGGTTGGTATCCTAAGAGTAATAGATATTGTTATTTTGATATTTTAATATCTTGATGACTCAAAAACACTATCATGATTCTTATCCTAATGAAAACTCTTACCACTTCTTGTAATAGCATAAAGAGGTGCTATAATGATGGAAAATGATGACTTGTAATACCCCTTCGTTTTTCTTTCTGGACTGGATAGTGTGTACTTGTTTTGTTTTTTTTGCTTTGATGTGTTTCTGGATATTCAGATACTTTGATATACTTTATCAGGTGTGCGTTATTTGATCGCTATTTATAGAGCAACATAGACTATTCGTGTGATGTGATGTATCTTATTTGATGCTTTATTTACATGTTTCGATTAGTGTAATAATGTAAGTTGTTATAACATGTTTATTGCACATGAGATATTTGATTATGATGGAACTGTCAGTTTATGATGAGTGTATTGGCGAAGGGGACAGGATTGCATCACTTGCTTGTGAGCGCCCTGCGATTCTGTGATTTCCTCTTCACGGTGTGTATTTTATGTTGTTTATATATATGTTCTTTGCTATCTCGTTTACAGGTTTGCAGGTACATGACATCGACTCCACCTGGCTTCATAGGTTTGAGCATGTCGACCCAAGGGTTTGTTGATTGGGAGATAGTAACTAGGTAAGATGTGTTAGGTCTACACCCTAGCCATAGTGTGTCGTCAATCGTTGCTTGGTGTGTCTTCGTTTGCCTTGCTTATTACTATTTAATTATGTAGGGTTTATGTTATGAAAATAAATGTTATATTATGCATTAAATGATGTTAGTATTTATTTAATTAATTTTAGATAATATGATGGAAGATTTATGTTAAAAGATATTTGTTAATGGCTAGCATGTGATAGTTAATTAATTGGGTTGTTGGGAAATTAATTCTCAGAGGGAATCTTGGCTTTGGGTGAGGAAGAGGAAAGCTTCTCCACGGCAACAACACAAGATATTTAGGATGTTGAAAATTTGGAAAAGAATTAAAGATTTTGCTTGCTGTAAAAAAAATTGAAAGGGATTTTGGATTGTAAGGAAATTGTCGGAAAATTTGCATTCTTAGATTTGTTTGGGATAGATTTTTGTGGTGTTGGATTCAATACTATGCTCAGGAATTTGGATTGCTTGGAAGAAGCTGTGAAATATTTGTTGGAAAATTTGGAAGAGGCTCGGCATCAGAAACTCCAATTACTCTAGAAGCTTCGTTGAAACAGGTTTCATTCTTATGTTATTGTTTAGGTTTAAATGGAATCGTATTATTGTAGAAAATATTGTTGTGCTATATCTGTAGTAAAAAGCTTTATTTTGTTTAAGAAAAGAAAAATTTAAGGCTTCTATGATTGTCGTGAAGAAATCTAGAGCCTCTGTAGGAATTCTTTTACAGTGAAATCAGAAAGTAACATTGAGAATCTTTTATGGATTTAATAGATTAAACATTGAAAAGCCCAGAGGAAAACATTATAAAATTTAGAAAATTTATTGAAAGCTTTTATGTAGAAAATTGTTGAAAGCTTCTGTAGGAAATTATAATTTTCGTGTAGCTTGAATTTCCTAGGGAAAAATGTCTCTGTGTTTTTTATCTGTAGGAATTCTTTTATTTATTCTTCAAAATTCGTTCCTCTGTGTTTGGATTTGAGAAAGCAAGAAAGGAACCTCTGTGAATTTGTTTGGGAAAATTTTATTGTAAAAATTCTCTTTGAAATTTAGCTTTTTTTCATGAAATTGCAAAACTTTGCTTGTAGAAACTCTTTCTGGAAAAATTATTTTCCAATTTCGATATCTGATTAATCAAATTTATATTAATATATATATGTATGTATGTATATATATATTGCAAGATATACATAAATATATATGTATAACTATATAGATATATTTATATATATTATATACTGTGTTATTTTGTTAAAATTCCTGACGAAATATTTGAATTGTCAAATGATGAAACCGTAAACAAGGGAATTGTAAATTTGTTTTAGTGTTTTATTGTTATTTTTATGAAACAATGAATTTGGTGGGGGTTATTTCCATCGCCTCCATTGTAGTGGAGAGTGTGGCTGCCAATAGCAATGCCCTCCACATACATGTGGAGGGAGCGCTGCCTTGACAGGGCAACCCCCACTTTCTTTGTTGCGCCACACATATGGTGTGGGTTCGACTGTGTTCCAAACAAAACCGCCCCCAAATTAGAGTTTGCTTTGTTTGTTTAAAAAAAAAACAATGAAAGGTATTAAAACTTCGTCCGCCCTTAGAATATTTTATTCGCTTGGTCAATAATTATATATATAATATGTGAGTATAATTTAATATTTTATATATATATTGTATATATATAGCATATATATACTGTATATATAGTATATATACATATTTAATGTTTTATTCAAATGGTGCATGTTTAATATACACAATTAGAGTTTTAAAAAGAATAATTTATTTGCATGTTTTAATCTTTCTGAGGAAATTGATTTAGTTATTTTGTAGAGAAAATATATTGCTTTTAAAAGTAATGGAGGATTTGAGTTCAAATAAAATTGAATTTTTTCTTCTCTGTGATTAAGAAGGGTTTTTATTTTGATCAAGTGTAATTGGAGAAATTATTTTAATGTTTTCCATTGAATGAGAATGGATTTAGGAAAGCCAAATGCTATTTTTATTTCCATCTTGAATGCCTTTGTAACTATTTCTTCAAGTTGCATTTTGGGATATGGGTTAAATGTTAGTCAATAAGTTGTAAGTCTTCCAGAGGTTCTTAATTGGATGGGGGTTCTCGACTTGTGATGTCAACCGTTTGTTTTTCCCTTGGGTAGTGCATGGTGTCTTTTTAGTGTTTTATTCGATTTCCACGAACGAGAATTTGTGCCTCCTTGGATTAGGAGTGGATTATGTGATTTGTTGCCTACAAGTGTTTGGAGTGAGTTTTCATTATATGTTGCCTCCTAGAGTTGGAGTGGATGTGTTATCTAGTTTGTATGCACTTTGGTACACTTGGTGATTTCTTTGTATGTGTGTTGTCAAATAGGGGAGTGGATTTTGTTAGGGGCCAGAGCCCGTAAGAGGTAAGACTGGGTAACCTTCGAAGGTATTTTAATCAAGTGATAACTAAGACAATGTACTTAGAAGATTAGGTAGTATTTCACACTAAACAAGATAAGTTCTAGCCTCACTCATAAACACAAGTGCTCGTTTAGGCTTGGGATGAGTGGGAAGGCCTGGAATGGCAAGGTCATCTATCTTGTCCTTACGAGAGGTATTTGATTCCGCATGAGTGGGTATGGGGGCCAAGGATCAATTGAGGCCACTAGGATATCCCATAATGGGGGTCAGAGCCTATGAAGATTCCCATTGGATATCCCATGTCGAGTTGTGTGATGATACTCTATCTACGACAATGATTGGTACATGGTTTTATGTGTATGGTTCTCTTAACATACTCAATCTATTTTATATCTAGAAGAAATGTGACCTATGTCAATGTTGTATTGGTGTACTTGTGGTTGTATGGTTCATGTGGTTGGATGTGTCAATATGAGTCAATATGTGATTAGAGGTTGTAGAGTTGATCATGTTATCTTGTTATTATCTCCTAGCATGGGGGGTGGGCCTTTGGGTACCACCTAGTTGGGTGGAACATGCACCATACACTGTTCGATCCCCCTTGATCTTTAGTACATGATGACAAGGTTTCCAGTTGGAGAGCTCGTGGTTCCAGTTTCATTTCATGCTATGTTATTTCAGTTGGCTCATGTTATTTTACCCCTCATTTATAATCGAGGTGGATATTTGTATAATGTATCGCATTTGTATGATTTACCTCATTCGGGGAATGAGAGATGTAACCTTATGATTAAGTTAATGTAATTGGAATTTTATTGTACATCTTTATGTTATGGTGAAATTTATTATGTATGGAATGTATGAGTACTTAATTCTGTATGTAAGTAAATGTTATAGATGTTACATGGTGTATGTATGGGTTTTAAGTAATCCCAATCTCGTAGCCTTAGAGATTGTTGTTAATTAGTAAGTGAACATGTATGTTAATTACACTTTAAATATAAAAAATTGGTGCGCTTAAGTAGTGAATTGTAACTTCATCTAGGGTTACGTGGCGGGGCATTACACATGGTATCAGAGCCCAATTTTAAACACTGAGTGCTATGGGATTATGATGTACCCATTAAGCTTTAGTTGTGTAGGTTTTCAAATGTTATCTTGTCTAATACCTTTATGTGTCTGTGTAGGATTATGCCTCCTAGACGCGGAAGAGGTAGAGGGCGAGGACATGGTCGGGTAGGCAGTCGCGAAGGGAGTCAGCATGACTCTCCTCCTCAGGCTCCACATATTTTAGATCAGGAGGAGCAACAGGCATCATAGAATGCCCCAGGGGGCGGTGACTGACAATAAGATCCCCTAGGGATCGAGGCCGCACACAAAGCATTTGAGGAGGCATTAGCACTCCTTGGTCAGAGACAGGAAGATCTATAGGGTAATCTTGGTGTGAGGGTAGTTTCAGCACAGACAGAGACAATAGCCTCTGCACATATGAGAGATTTACTCAGGGAACGACCACCATTGTTTGATGGAGTAGGCAATGGATTAGAGGCTGAGACTTCGCTCATAGACCTCGACCGATGCTTTTCTATGCACCCGTATGATAGTAATACCAAAGTGCGGTGCACTATCATGCATCTGCGAGGGTTTGCATCTACATGGTGGAAGTTGGAGGAGCAGAAGCTCCATATAGATATTAATTCAGTGTCCTGGGAGATGTTTTTAAAGCGGTTCAGAGCCCGCTCCCTTTCCGACCATTGGCGTTAGTGTAGAGGTGATGAGTTTCACACCTTGCGACAGTTAGCTTTGACCGTTGAGCTGTATGAGCGACGCTTCTACGAACTTAAATAGTTCACAGGTATAGGTGATAACGAGGGGATGCTCGTTCAACACTATGTCAGGGGCTTGAACACCCATACTAGTGGAGGTGTGAGGGTCTTTGAACCCAAATCTATGGAGACAGTTGTGGAGAAGGCACAGATAGTGGAGGAGAACTTGGCCATGGCACTGAGAGGCCATACTGGTGTACAGATTGGAATTGGTTCAATAGCTAGGTCTAGTACACAAGGGGGTCAAACTCAGGGAGTTGGATCACTGATGACTCAGCAGGGGCCTACTCAAAGTGGGCAACAACAGAGTGCGCTTGGAAAGCGTAAGGACTCTTAGTCGTATTAGGATGATGATGGTTCTTCACCTAGAAGGAACTAGAACTGGTGGTGCAATAAGCGTAATCGACAGGAGCAGCCAACCTAGAGTTCATAGTTTGTGGTTGACTAGGGTAGTATGCAGCAATCTATTGCACCATTAGGAGATAGAGGGTTTGTTCGTAACGCAGGGTGTTACTCTTGCGGCCAACAGGGCCACCTTGCTAGGAACTGTCTGCATCGGAACACTTCTGGATTTGGACAGGTTCCAATAGTTTTAGAGCCGACGGTAGGAGATGCAAGTAGATCTCATCAAGCTTATGTTGTGGTTGATAACCGTCAGCTTGGGTATCAGGGAGTTGTATTCGAGACTTCTAGAGTTGGATGTGTAGTGTAGGATACTCGTCTTCAAGGGTCGAGATTTTGATTTGGTGCAGTTTGTATGAGGGAGTTATATCCCTACTTGTTTGTAGGCTTCCAGGAGTAAGCCTGACCCTAGGGGGAGGATGTAATACCCCTTTGTTTTGCTTTCTGGACTAGATAGTGTGTCTTTGTTTTGTTTTGTTTGCTTTGATGTGTTTTTGGATATTCAAATACTTTGATATACTTTATCATGTGTGTGTTATTTGATCGCTATTTATAGAGTAGCATAGACTATTCATGTGATGTGATTATTTGATGCTTTATTTACATGCTTTGATTAGTGTAATAATGTAAGTTGTTATAACATGTTTATTGCACATGAGATATTTGATTATGATGGAACTGTTAGTTTATGATGAGTGTATTGGTGAAGGGGATGGGATCGCATCAGTCGCTTGCAAGCGCCCTACAATTTTGTGATTTCCTCTTCACAGTGTGTATTTTATGATGTTTATATATATGTTCTTTGTTATCTCGTTTACATATTTGCAGGTACATGACATCAACTCCACCTGGCTTCACAGGTTTGAGCGTGTAAACCCAACAGTTTGTTGATTCAAAGATAGTAACTAGGTAACATGTGTCAAGTCTACACCCTAGCCACAACGTGTCGTCAATTGTTTCTTGGTGTGTCTTCGTTTGCCTTGTTTATTACTATTTAATTATGCAGGGTTTATGTTATGAAAATAAATGTTAAATTATGCATTAAATGATGTTAGTATTTATTTAATTAATTTTTAGATAATATGATGGAAGCTTTCTATTTAGATTAATTAATTAAATTTAACTTATTTAGTAAATTAAATTTAATTGTGGTGGTTAAATTTATTTATTAAGTAATTAAATTATTTATTAAGAAAGTTGCTTAAAGGAATTAAATTTGAATATGAAATTATTAAATTATTTTGTGAAAATAAATGTGGTTGTTAAAAGATATTTGTTAATGGCCAACATGTGATAGTTAATTAATTGGGTTGTTGGGAAATTAATTCCCGGAGGGAATCTTGGCTTTGGGTGAGGAAGTGGTAAGCTTCTCCACGACAACAACACAAGATATTTGGGATGTTGAAAATTTGGAAAAGAATAGAAGATTTTGCTTGCTGTAAAAAAAATTGAAAGGGATTTTGGATTGTTAGGAAATTGTGGGAAAATTTGCATTCTTAGATTTGTTTGGGATAGATTGTTGTGGTGTTGGATTCAATACTATGCTCGGGAATTTGGATTGCTTGGAAGAAGCTGTGAAAGCTTTGCTTGAAACTTTGGAAGAGGCTCGGTGTCATGCCCAAAATTTTACACTAGAAAAACCCAACTATTTTTTTTTTTTGACAAGGTATATAAAAAAAAACACTAACAATTGTTAACGATGCACACACATGGTAACACACTATACACATCAGGTGGAGTTTCTCGTGCAACTCCACCATAAACACATTACTCAAGAGCGAGGAGTGGGATTGATAAACAAGTGGAGTTGTGGAGTTCATCACGCACACCCTCAAGCTATAAAGAGAAGGATCCTAGTTTTCATATTACACAAGAATTCCAGATGTTTGCTACTGGGGACGAGTGCAATTGATGTTAAATTTGTTGGCACAGGATTACCCCATCCTATTATTATTTTTCCAATCTAAATCATGGTTAAATAATTATTCTCATATACTACAAATTTCCATACTATTCCTCCATGAAAAGTTAAGGTCATTCTCGATAACAAAACTACTTCCAATGCAATTATCAACCTCACTCTTAGAAACCAAGTTAATGTTAGTTCTAATATCATTCACAACATTAATATTATGGATATGTATAACAATTGTGAGGACTATCATTCTAATAGCTAATCCAAGTCTCCTAAATAATTCACCCATTAACCACTTCATCGCTTGACATTAATATTAGTACTACCCTTGTTTATTACTACCAAGTCTATCACCATTACTCATAATGTTTATGAGAAGTGATTGTTGATATAAATGTTCCTTTAAACTCAAAGAATGGGATCTATTATTTTATTTTATTTTTATCTATTTGAATAATCGTCAACTATCAAAATTCATATCCATAATATAATAAATAATTAACTTCTTTGCAGAAATATGTTCCATTTTCCTTATAAAGTAATTTAAAATTATTATAAATTATTGTTCTCATAATTTAAAATAATAATAATAATAATAATTTATTTTTTTCAATTAATTAAATTATTTGTACTTTAAAAAAAAACCAAAAGAAAACCTAAAGAATATTAGTATTTTTTTTTTGCTTTTAAAAGGTGTGATAAAAATACTCAACCTTTACCTTTATATATACCCTTCCTTTATTTTAAATTAGTATGAGTGGGGATATATTCTCTTATTCTTTTGGGGGATTATTTAAAACGTAAAGAATAGGTTGAAGACTTAAAAGTTGAAATAAATGGGGTAGGCATGGAGCCTCAAAAAAAAAAAAAAAGGTGGAAATTTTCCAACGCCTCACTCATTACAGTAAACTTGCCACAGGAAAATTTCTTTTGTGGTTTTTTAATTTTTATTTCTTTATAATTGATGAATACCATTTGCATACGAGTGAGACAAGTTACCTCAGAGATAAGGATTGGTAGACAAATTGGCATTTCACGGTAATGGTTTGAGTAATAATAGAATAACTAAATTTTAATATCTCTTGCTATCATTAAGTATGACATCTATCGTTATGTTTATTATTGCTGCTTTCTCACCAATCTCTGATTCTGTATATTGATCGAATAACTGTGTTAAATCTCAAATTAATATTTAAGTAGCCCCAAATTCAATTTAGAAATTGGCACACGCTTCATCTATGGTGGCTGCTACAGCATCACTAACCATTTTTTTTTTAAATTGAAAGAAAATTATTTAAATGCTTATAAAATTTCTTCCTGATGCCATGAATAAATGTCTTAAGCTAATAATGCGCACACCAGTACAGTATTAATATGCTTTTGTTTTTGTTTGCTGGCCTTGGTATTATGTAAACGCCCTTAGTCATGATCTATTTAATATTGATGTTAAAGGATTGAAGGAAATTTTCTTCCCAGCCGACCACCGTCCACCTTGATTTACACGCTACTGCCTTCCTGTACATCCCACGACCGACACATCTACAAATAGTAAAGACCAAACTTAAATTTATGGTTGAATATTTGTTCGAAACTGACAAAACATTTATGTGCCATCGATAACCATCTACTTTGATATTTTGGTACCCTGATCACGTCTTAGATTCAATTATCTACTGTGGTTGAAATGTCTGTAATGAGCCATACCTCTTGTACGAACTGCTCATGCCCTTTGAATTGCTTATCTTACACGTTAAGAAGTTACAACTACAATTTTAATATGGATTTGATTCAGGGAAGGAGACTTAGGCAACAGCCTTGATGAAGTACAACATGCTGGAAAATGGATAGAGTAAATCAAGCCAAGAGGGAGGACAGAGTATCTTGAAAAGTTCTCTCAACAGTTCGTGTGCCTTAACCATGACTCTACATTTACAAAACTGTCTACTGGATATAGTAACTTAATATCGATTCCTTCTTTTTTTTTAATCAAAGTCTCACTGATTGTTCACATTCTACTCCATCCGACTCGTGACTTCTACCTACTTTTGCATGACACCATGTGCTAGTTGCAGCAGGGGGGATTATAATGAACTGCATTGCCATGCCTGGCAGTGGCATTCACGATATCTTCTCGTGTATCTACTATTGTTTGAGAGTTTCATGTTTTTTTGTGCTGCTATCTAGATAAGAAAAGTAATAACGTAAGGATACAATCTCCACTAAACCCCATGGATAGCACCTGTACCCGCCTTGCCTTTTATGTTTTAGGTGCTACTCAAGTTCCATGGTTGGTTCTGTAGGCAGGAGAAGAGTTGAATACACAGCCAGTGAATAGAAGAACCCAGTCGCACTGCGATACCATTTATATTCATCTATTTCATGCTTACTCTTCTTCGTAGAACATTGCCCTTTGATTTTTGGAAGGAACTTAGACTACACCTTTTTTTTGTGAAGTTGCTCCAGATTTAGACTCTTAGGGGGAGAGGTATTGGGGCTGATCGAGTACTGCTTAAGTTTGGTCTAAGACCATTGCAATAAGCTTTATGACATATGAGACTTGCGCAAGGTACAGTGAAGGAAGGTGCATCTTACTCACCTGGAGGTTACTGTGGTTAGGTGTGATAGATCTCAAGGGTCACTTCGATGGGTAGAAAAGAGCCAAGATGAAAACACTACAGAGCGTTTTAAGAAGGGGCAACTCCTTTTTGGCTACATAGGCCAAGCTTCCTCTAACCATTTCTATCTTATTTTATTTTCCCCGCTTATGCATATCTGCTACTCTTTTACAGTTATTTCGTTAATATTGAATATATCTGGTTAACAAAACTAGCAGTTTGTTGTGTTTGTATATATAGTATTTACATACATTCAAAGTACGGATACTTTACATATATCTGTTATGACCAATATACTTTTAAAGATTTATTACTGAGACTAAAATATCACTATTTAAATTTTCTGATATGAAGTTAAACCCATGACACCTACTTGCAATAAAATGGAATGAAGGAGGTAAATAAAGAGGTTGATTGAGGATATATATATATATTCTTTGTTACAAACAACCAATCCAATACAATCTGTTTCTTTTCTCATACTTAGTTCATAATTCTTCTGTATTTCTTTCTTGCAACTCAATGAACATATGGTAGTCTATTCATATGTAAAAGAGAATGTAAACCAATTTATACAAAATTTTCTTCAAATAACAAATGAAAATATTTCTCTTTTCCCACAACTTTCTGAATTACAATTCATAGGGTGTTTTCTCTTTCTAAAGTCAAAGATGCAAATTTCTCACTTATTCCTTTTTGTTTTGTTTTGCATATGATGCAATGAAAAGAATCAATTTACATGTCAATGAATGCAAGTTTTCTCATTAATCTTTTCTTTTGACAACAATACATTAACCCTTAATATTGCTAACAACAATTAGATATATAGTGCATAACAAACTTGAAGAATAAAGCTTGCTCTCCACCCTACCATAATGGCGTCATGGAGCCCCGTGGGCTCTAGCCATACCCCCGAGCAAGAAATATTTTGACCCCAAGATAATGAATGGGGTCTTCTCAAACTTTTACAAAATGACTCAAAATAGCACAATATTTGAATATTACATACATATAGATTTTTCACTCACCCTATCCAACAAAAATCCATACAAATGTATCATTCTCTTGCAACAACTAAATAAGGGAAGATGGGAATAACAAAACTTATCTTTTTGCTTTCGGTATTGGACTCTAACTCTTTTATCCTTCTTCTCCCTCCAACATAGCCCTTTTGATCACTCTATCCCCAACAAGACTCCCCTTCTTCTCTTCTTATTCTTCCTACAATCTTATCTAAGGTTCTCCAAAAGGAGAAGTGGGTAACACACTACTTCTTCTTCCTCTCCAAAATATATAGGAGTTTCAACTTGAAAACTTTTGGGTGGGGAGGTGTGAAGTGCACCTACTTCCATCAATGAGTTTTCCCCTTATTAAATAGGAACATGCACTTGGACAACCCTTCCATCCTTCCATCCCATCTTTTACTCAAAACTCGTCACTTTTACTCAAAACTCGTCACTTTCTATTATGAGGACTTTTGTGGGGTCAAATCATGTCCTTGGGGCATTATTATATTCCCATTTGACCCCTACTATTATGGTATAGACCCTAAGGGGTTTATTTTTGCATCCCAACCAAGGAAATTGACCAACAACCCTCTTTAAAGACCCATTTAGGGACCCATCCGAAATTCAAACTTGGATAATGACTTTTAACCTTAACCCCAACTTATATAGATCACATGACATAAATAAATACCCTCACAACCCCAAAAATAAATTATCCCTTCTTGTATTGGTACCCTGACTTCCCTGCACATTACCAATGCAATCATTAGAAACAATCATACATCACATTTGTTTATTAGTTAAATATCCCAACATTTGACCTTACAACAATTCAATTTAACATTTCAATTGTATTCCCTGATTTACATACATGCCTAACACACTCATGGCAATGACAATGAAACCAAAATGTCAAAATGAAATACAAGAATATTTCCACATAACCACACTATTTATTTCTCACATCACATCTCACCATCTATTCAAGGATACATATAACAAACTAGGGTTGTATCAATCACACACGAAGTAGGGTCTTACACTCGGCATCAGAAACTCCAATAACACCAGAAGCTTTGTTGAAACAGGTTTCATTCTTATGTTATTGTTTTGGTTTAAATTTTTAAATGGAATCGTATTATTGTAGAAAAGATTGATGTGCTAGATTTGTAGTAAAAATCTTTATTTTGTTTAAAAAAAAAAAAAATTTAGGCTTCTGTGATTGTCGTGAAGAAATCTAGAGCCTCTGTAGGAATTCTTTTACAGTGAAATCAGAAAATAACATTGAGAATCTTTTATAGATTTAATAGATTAAACATTGAAAAGCCCAAAGGAAAACATTATAAGATTTAAAAAATTTATTGAAAGCTTCTGTGTAGAAAATTGTTGAAAGCTTCTGTAGGAAATTAGAATTTTCGTGTAGCTTGACTTTTCTGGGGAAAAATGTCTCTGTGTTTTTTATCTGTAGGAATTCTTTTATTTATTCTTCAAAATACGTTCCTCTGTGTTTGGATTTGAGAAAGCAAGAAAGGAACCTCTGTGAATTTGTTTGGGAAAATTTTATTGTAAAAATTCTCTGTGAAATTTTGAAGTTTTTTTTCGTGAAATTGCAAAATTTTGCCTGTAGAAACTCTTTCTGGAAAAATTATTTTCCAATTTCGATATTTGATTAATCAAATTTATATTAATATATATATATATATATATATATATATATATATATAGCAAGATATATATTATATACTGTGTTATTTTGTTAAAATTCCTGACGAAATATTTTAATCGTTGAGCGTTGAAACCGTGAACAGGGGAATTGTAAATTTGTTTTAGTTTTTTATTGTTTTTTTATGAAACGATGAATTTTGGTGGGGGGGTTGGTTTCCCCACCGCCTCCATTGTAGTGGAGAGTGCGGCTGCCAATGGCAGTGCCCTCCACATTCATGTGGAGGGAGCACTGCCTTGATAGCGCAACCCCCACTTTCTTTGCTGCAGCACACATATGGTGTGAGTTCGGTTGTGTTCCAAACACAACCGCCCCCAAATTAGAGTTTGCTTTGTTCGATTAAAAAAACAATGAAAGGTATTAAAACTTCGTCCGGCCTTGGAATATTTTATTCACTTGGTCAATAATTATATATATATATATAATATGTGAGTATAATTTAATATATATAGTATATATACATATTTAATGTTTTATTCAAATGGTGCATGTTTAATATGCACAATTAGAGTTTTAAAAAGAATAATTTATTCACATGTTTTAATCTTTCTAAGGAAATTGATTTAGTTATTTTGTAGAGAAAATATATTGCTTTTAAAAGTAATCAAGGATTTGAGTTCAAATAAAATTGAATTTTTTGTTCTCTGTGATTAAGAAGGGTTTTTATTTTGATCAAGTGTAATTGGAGAAATTATTTTAATGTTTTCCACTGAATGAGAATGGATTTAGGAAATCCAAATGCTAGTTTTATTTTCGTCTTGAATGCCTTTGTAACTATTTCTTCAAGTTGCATTTTGGGATATGGGTTAAATGTTAGTCAATAAGTTGTAAGTCTTCTAGAGGTTCTTAATTGGATGAGTGGGAAGGCCTGGAATGGCAAGGTCATCTATCTTGTCCTTACGAGAGGTATTTGATTCCACATGAGTGAGTATGGGGGTCGAGGATCGGTTGAGGCCACCGGGATATCCCATAATGGGGGTCGGAGCCTATGAAGATTCTCATTGGATATCCCATGTCGAGTTGTGTGATGACACTCTATCTACGACAACGATTGGTACGTGGTTTTATATGTATGGTTCTCTTGACATACTCGATCTATTTTATATCTGGAAGCAATGTGACCTATGCCAGTGTTGTATTGGTGTACTTGTGGTTGTATGGTTCATGTGGTTGGATGTGTTAGTATGAGTCAGCCTGTGATTAGAGGTTGTAGCGTTGATCATGTTATCTTGTTATTATCTCCTAGCATGGGGGGTGGGCCTTTGGGTACCACTTGGTTGGGTGGAACATGCACCATACACCGTTGGGTCTCCCTTGATCTTCAGTACATGATGGTGAGGTTTCCAGTTGGAGAGCTCGTGGTTCCAGTTTCATTTCATGCTATGTTGTTATTTCAATTGGCTCATATTATTTTACCCCTCATTTGTAATCGAGGTGGATATTTGTATAATGTATCGCATTTGTATGATTTACCTCATTCGGGGAATGAGAGATGTAACCTTATGATTAAGTTAATTTAATTGGAATTTTATTGTACATCTTTATGTTATGGTGAAATTTATTATGTATGGAATGTATGAGTACTTAATTCTGTATGTAAGTAAATGTTATAGATGTTACATGGTGTATGTATGGGTTTTAAGTAGTCCCAATCTCGTAGCCTTAGAGGTTGTTGTTAATTAGTAAGTGAACATGTATGTTAATTACACTTTAAATAAAAAAAATTGGTACGCTTAAGTAGTGAATTGCAACTTCATCTAGGGTTACATGGCGGGGCATTACATGAATAATTTTTTGCATATTCTAATAAAGCTTCTAGACTCCATAAATTTTCTTAGGAGACCCACCGATGATAGCCTAAAGCATTATTAGGTCAACCCTAAATCTGTTGGTTTATAAAAACTAAGGGAAAACTATAAATTGAATTATAAATTTTGAACTCATTGAGTCTCACTCCAAAATTGTGTTAGACATAAGAAATGTTTAAGATATTTGTGCAGGCGATTCATCATCAAGATAATTAGACATTCACCTAAGGTATGTAGATCATGAAAATTATTTAAGACATTTGTGCAGGTTGTGAAAACCAATATAAGTCATTGAAATGCTAAGACAAGAGTTAAACTAGGAATGTTAATTCTATAAGAGTTTTGCACACTTGTTATTTTCTCAATCATTTTGTTAAGCATAGTGGCCTATGCATGTTTGGACGGACTTCAAGTAGGTGACAAATATAATCAAATAAAAGAAAATATTAATTAAAAATACAAGAACATATTAAATTTTGATTTTTAATTAGTTAACAAATATAATCAAATGCATATTTTGATGTTTGGATAGATAATATGTTTCAAGTAACCTATGAATTAGTAATTGTACACTGACACAATTATTATGTCCCTCATTTATTTACAGACTTGATTTCCATGCAATTGAGGCAAGGAAGTCCAAGTATTTTATATATTATCTTGTGATTCCATATCAAGGTTTGTCTCTCATTTATTTACATACTCAAATTCTCTATTATTGAAGGCGATTACTTAAAGAAATCCAATCTAGAGAAGAGGGGTTAGTAATTGTCCAAACTAACTTCTTTGGAAGCATGTAACAATTGTATGGAATATTGTAATATCTTGTTTATTTAGTTTTGTGATCTAGCATCTTATCTATCTATTACTAAGGTTTGGAAGTGTGACTCATTACACAACTTGCCACATCAGTACACCTAGTGAGAAGTGTTGTCAATCTGAGTTTTCAAATATTTGATCAAAACATAATCATTGTATCCCTAGTAGTTGAGGAAAAAATCTTTTGTTGTTAGAAAAATGACATATTCTTACTTAAAATATAACTTATATGCAACCTAAGTGATTTCAATACCCTTTGGTAACCATAAATCTTGTTATCTCTAATATTTATATCCAACACAAATGAACCAATAGTTGAACACACATAAAACATTTGTTGTTATAAAAATAACACATTATTCTTTAAAATGATTATATTCAACTTTAAATGATCACAAAACTTTTTAACAATCCTTCACATTTCATGGGAAAATAAAATTTATTTATTGTGCTCGCCTTTTATATTTGTGATAGGAAAAACTATTAGTATGAAGTGCTCCAACACATATACATTTACACCCCAATAATTATACACATAAGAATAGTATTGTTCACTATGACAATAATACTTGTTTAAATGAGCTCCTTATTTTATAAATGACAAAGATAGAGTGGATAGTTATGATATTTTATATGAAACAAAAATATATATTTATTTCACTTATTAATCAATGTACATTTATGTTTTTTTATATAACATTCATAGATTCTTTTGTGTTCAAATATGGGGTCCATCTTGACCAAAATTTGGTTAGGTTTTGATATCTTTGGATAATTTATTAGTATCAAACATTCTACATTTATTTTTTATTGGTTTAAAATGTACTATAAATATTATTATTGTACTTGTTTATGTTGAATAATGTGTAGGCTAGAATAAGAGGAAAAACTTTATAGCCAGTTATATTGTCAATAATTCATTTATTGAATATTAAATTTATTTATTTTAGATTAAAAAATTCTAACATCTAATTGATTAACAAGGAGAAATATTTATAATTAATTAATAAATCTCATTACAATAGTTTTTGTCAAAAGCAAGTACTAATAAGAAGTTTATCTAAATAAGTATTTTTGTTATGTGAAAAATACTACTTATGTGTATAATAATTGGGATGACAATGTATATGTATTTGAGAATATCATATTATATGTTTGTCCTATCATGAATATAAAAGGTGAGCACAATAAACACCTTGTATTTTATCATTTGAAGTTGAATGTAAATTGCATTTTAAATAATAATGTGTTGTTGTTGTAACAATAAATAGTATTTTGTGTTCAAGTATTGGATCATTTGTGTTGGATATAAAAAATAGAGATAACAAGATTTATGTTATCAAAAATTATTGAGATCATTAAGATTACATATAAGCTATATTTTAAACAAGTGACACAATGTGTCGAGTTCCTGCTGCCAAGTAAGGAGCTTTTAGGTTGGAAGGGGAAAGGAAAATATGGTTGAAGATTTGTAAAAGGAATAGTAAAACTTAAATGTAATTTTTTAGTATATGTTGATTAATTCTAGTTGAAATTTAGAGTTTTGTATTAAATGTGAAAAAGCAGATCAAATGAAATTAAAGACTATACCATGCGAAAAGAAAAAATAGAGGGTGGAGTATGTTATTGATATTGTGAAATTCGTTTATTGTTTTTGTGTAGTAAAACTTGTCAAAATGAGTGTATATTAAAATTCTTACTTTTTTGTGCTTGTTAAATAATATTAATAAATTTTTATATAAAAGTAATTAAGGAATTTAAATTGATTTAGTATGAAGGTGGAGATTTTATTTGTCAAGGTAGTAATAGGGAAATGGGCAAAGTGAATGTCATATTGTGAGAAACAAAGAAGGCCATATTTGAAAAAATATTTACTAAACATATTATTTGTTAACATATAAATCATTTTGACTAGATATGTAAGACATTTTATTTTATTTTATATAGAAGACATAAAATATAAATATTAGTAATAAGTTAAAAATTTAAAAGTATTTTATCTTCTTTAGTGCCACATTATTGTGTTCAATTAATAGTAATATTTGTGAATGTCTTTATAGACGTTGATTATATAATTGGTGGATACGGTACAATAGAATATACTCATTGAGTACAAGGTACAATAGAATATATTCCTACCCCATATAGTTAAATATTTTAACCATCTTTATATTTTTTATAATATATTTAAATACTATTTCTAAATTCAATTCATTCAATTAAAAAATCTAATTACAATTAATTTTATTTACCCTAAATTTAGAAAAGAACATATGCCAATGAAAAATAGGCCATAAAAAGTAAATTCAATAGGGATAAGAGGTTTATAGCTAGACTGGAGGTTTAAATATTAATTAATTTCCTTTCAAATATTAATCCACTTACATCATTGAAAAGTCCCATCAAAAACAATAGGTATCAAACCTTTAAAGTGGCACATTAAGGAAGGCAAATGATATAGAAAAGTGCCTTGAGAAACACAATATGCTGAGGCTAGTGGTATCAAGCAATCTCAATACCTCGTAGTGTGTTAATGGTGAACAAATGTAAATGGGAATGCTTGTCTATACTTTATTGTGTTGCATATCTTCCAGACGTCGACTTAGTACATGGATAGTGAGAATGGCAAGGGTGTTACATGTAAATGTGTGAGAATATAGGCTTGAGACAAATTTATTGCTTGATTTATGTATTAGAATATGATCTGCAAATCCCATAAAGAGCGTTGAGGCACAGAGAAGTGTATTATTGTTTCGAAGGCAAAGGACATTTGTAGAAGAACAACCAAATATTATAGAATGCCATACAAGTAAGTTGTTATTGCTTTCTAGAATATCAGAGAGTCAATGTACAAGAACTTTCAGTATTTGGTAAAACAAATGGAGATGGCTATTACTATATTGTTTAGAAAACCTAACTTAGAAGTCCTACCAAATAAATAGTATACAACATGCTATGTATGTCATAAACAAGAAACAGTAAAAGCCGACAAGTAGGCTACATATAGAAAAGTAAATGCTTTGGGCAAGGTCTTGTTAATTGTGAATGCATCAAATGCATTGATTGTGGATTGATTCAACCTAACTTAGAAGTTCTAGCAAACTAATAGTGGATGACATATGCTATGTATGTCATAAACATGAAACATAGAAGCCGAGAAGGAGGTTAAATATGAAAAACTGAATGCTTTGGGCAAGGTCTTGTTAATTGTGAATGCACGAAATGTAGTGATTATGGATTGATTGCAACAGTAACTTGCCTTTGGGCAAAAATCCAGGCATATGAAGTGCATATTGTCAAAAGGATGAGTCAATTTACATTTTATTGTTAATTTTGTCATGTGCTTTTATGTTTCATGTTTATGAATAACATATTATTTTTCATCAACTGTAGTCGTTTGTTCAAATTGTCCTTGTAACAGGAACCATTTTTTGGAATTGGAGTGGAGACAAAGACATGTACATGTGTAAATATACTTGATTCTTGAAGAAGAGACTGCGAGGTCAAAATTTCATATGTTTTTTCTCTAAATTTTTTCTAATGAAGTTTGGTTCTTTGAATGCCTATAAAAATTATGCCAATTGTTTGAATTTATCTAATTTATGTCGATAAGAAAGCTGCAATAATGTTGTAGTCAGAGATGTGCACAATTGCAACCATGTGATATGAAATTCATATTCAATGGTTTAAATAGTACATTAATCAGATTGTACATTACCTATTCCCTGGAGTGGCTATAATTATGAATTTGTTTCAAGAAAATATGCAAAATAGAAATACATGATAATTTTTTGGCAAATATGAAGGTGTTGTAACAATAAGCAATACTTGTAGTTGAAGGAGGGTAGAAGTACTCATTTGAAGACAAGGGCGGCCAGTTAGCTGAGTTTGTAGAATGAATACAGTTGCATTGATAGAGTCATCTTCGTTGTGCTTGAATTAGAAGCACTCATTGTTGCTTGAAAGTCTGATTAGGAAACTGGGGAGAATTTTTTTGTGTTTGTAAAAATAAGTAACAAAACTATCAGAAAGAAGCTCCACTAGTTAATAAAAACTTTATTGCAAGGGCTAGGATCCTATTTAATAACAGACTAGAAAGTTCAACGAGCCCTAACAATTGATTGCATCAAACAAGGGATAATTTTTTTCAGGCAAATGATGTCAAGAGGAAGCTTTCCTGTAATGCACATATGTAGCATTGTGACCTTAGTCTCAAAAAGCATTGCTTTACTTGGGAAATTGGACAACGCATAATTTACTGTTGTAGAATGCATTAACCTAAGGAAAAATCCTACACAATTTGCATTTAACCTACTCCTTGGCTTCAACTGTTCCATGTTTATTGGTTACATAGCATATGCCATGTATTGTACCCATTTCCCTGGTGAGGCATATTCGAGTCAATATTGTTACACATTTACACATAAAAGCTTTACTATTCTCACCATTCATGCACTTGGTCTACTTGTACGATGTGTGGAGGACGTGGGAGCATACACAAGCCTTCATGTTTAGGATTGGTCCCTTTGAGTAACACTAGCATATCATGTTTCTGAAGAAACTTTTGGGTGTTGTTGGTCTGTTGAAAAAGTTCAGTGCTTTCCCTATGTGTTTGTTATAAAGTGGATGCTGCTACTTAGTGATTTACCCACAAAAACTAGGTTACTAGAAAAATATCTCAAACAAAACTCAATCAAGTATCAAGTGAATCTTTGTACGATTTGCATTCAATGCTTAAATATTTGATAAAATTTATAACGTGTTCTATTTTTCTTATTTACTTAAACAAAGAAGAGTAGGAGACCTACTCCATGCGATAGGAAAAGAGATAAATGATAAATTAGAGACATGAAAATACGTGCTTAAATTTCAAACTATAGGAAAGTAGAAAAATATTTTAAACTATTGAATTTGATTGGCCAACCAAGTATCTGAAATTCAAATGCAATAACTGCAATAGTAAATTGCCCATTAAAAACATGCATATTTTATATTTCTGACATATAGCATACTTAAGAGCTATAATACTAGATTTTAATCTATTTTAAGGGTAACATGAGAAAATTAAGTATTGTCTAACATATAAAGGAAAAAGATTTTGAATGTAAAATGAGAGTGGCAAAAAATTTGAATCCATAAAACATGAAATTTAGTGATATAGGCCAAACAGCTAGGAACATAAGCATAAGAAAAAGAGAAGTGCGGGTCGATGCAATGGTAGGTAGCTTTGCACTTGCTTGTGTTTATTCATCACCTACAATTTCATTATTATGATTAGTACAAGAGAAATATTTTTATATAATTTTAACATACTTTGGAAATTGAAGAGAGAAAAAAGTATTTATATGGTGTAGGAGCACCCATAGGTTGCCATAGGTTGTCTAGGATAACTAAGCAATCTATTTTGGCATTTTTGTTGTGTTTTGATGAAGGTCATGTTGACCACAGAGTAGGTGTAATAGAGGTGAAGTTCAAATGAGGCTTAGGATTATTGTAAGGTGCAAAGAGGGCCAAGAGGTTGTCTTGCAACTGTGTAACAGTTGAAATGTTGCTCAACAATGTTGATAGTTGGAGCTACAACCGACCAAGAAGAGCCCAAGGGAGAGGATAAATTTTTGCTGACCCTATTTATGGAATGCCTCGGTATTGGAGTAAGGTTGGAAGCATTTTATACTGTTTAAGTTTTTGAATTCAAGAGAAGCATAGGTGATTGTGTGTGAAATTTTTGGTTTTTGCATTGTAGTGATGTTTTAATGGATTAATTTTGGCACTGTAACTCATGCATGATGTAGGGTAGTTGTTCTTTGTATTTTGTGTGGCATTAGATAGTTTGTTTGTGTAGCTTAAAGCACTTCTCGTAAATAGTTTGTTTTCTACTCTGTTGCTGGTCTGAACCAGACAATTTGTAAAGAATGGAGTGTTAGTTCACTTTCCCACCATACAAATTGTACAGCCCTTTGGGATTAGTGACTAGACTCCTTGGGTGTACATATAGTAGGAGTTAGATTCTTTGAAAGCACAAGATTTAAAGTTGGAGTCTTGTCCTAGGTGAGCTAGAGTAGGAGTTAGATTCTTTGAAAGCACAAGAGTTAAAGTTGGAGTCTTGTCCTAGGCGAGCTAGAGAAGAGCCCGGTTAGGAAAGATCATAGTGTAGAGCACTTGATTTGCAGAGGTGTTAACTTTGTAACAAATTTCCTTTTGGAGAAGGAAGATATGAGTCTTACCAAGATATGGTAAAGAGGAGGAGACCCTACCAATCCATGTGTGAGGGGAAAACCTAGGAAGTTGCAGAAAAGCTAGGGAAGGGCCTAAAAAGCCTTAATTTTGCTCATTTTTCAGGTCAGGGCTCTATACGGCTAGTTGTGGCCCAAGACCCCAAAAATCTTTGAGAGGTGGGCATATGAACCAGGAATCCTAAGAAAATATTGGGGTTTGTTTTGGAAGGACTTTGGGAAAAACCCTGATTTCTCGAAGAAGGAGACCTAATAGGGTTAGTAGCCTTCTAGGCCTAATAGAGGGGTTTGGTGAAAGCAACTTGCAGATGGAGCTAGGTGGATCCCTAATACCCCTAATAGGATGGATTGAATTCTTTGGAAGCACCTCCACACCTCTGTAAAACTATTTCAAGAATTTGGAGGTTAGTAGCCTTTAAGATAGTTTAAGGGCTAAGGGCTAGTGCTACAAGATTGCACCAAGTTTTGACTTGGAAGAAGGAACTTTGTTGATAGTTGGGTTGGCAAGGAGAACCAGGGGATCCTAAACAAGAAGAGATCCTATAGGTTGCAAGTGGTGGAGAAAGACACCCTAGAAGTCTTCCAAGAAAGACTTAGAGCATGAATTAGTGAGTGATTCATCCAACCTCCCTATCATTATATCAGTATTGTTTTGTACCTTGTTGTAGCATATGACGTTCATTCAATTAGGAAAATAACATTTGTAATGACATTTTTTTGATTGAGGATGAAATGGCCTTTGGTGACGAAGACTCGTAGTGCAAATATAACTATTGATTTATCCTTGATGTAGTCTTCATATTTCATGTTTTGAAGAGTGGGAAAGTTGTTGGATGACATGGTTTTGAATTGAACAATGGATTGTTTGTTGTCATTTGTTATGATGATAGTTTTAGCATGAAGTGAGTATATGTAACTCACTTTCTTGTCACATTGGTTGCAATGAGCAGATTCCTGTTGGAGCATGTCGTAAGTGTTGAATTTGTAATTGCAAATCAAGCAAAAAGCTTCAAATGGATTTGAAAATGAGTTTGTTGCACTTTTAATCTGCCTGAAACTTGAAACATGTGAATGTAAATTGTTAGAAGGGACAGTTTTGAAAATTTTAAATGAGAGAGCGATAACACATTTAAAAAGTCACCGTAAATGTTGATTGCATCAAATCAGTTAGCTTGTCCATTGTTCTTTTGTTATTGAATTTGCAAATAAATGTTGATTGGCCCGTGTAACTTTTTTTTGGCCAAAAAATAGTTTCATGTTTATGAATTACATGGTATGCCAATCACTATACTCATTTGTCTATTCAGTAAGTCATGAGATTCTTGAACCAAGCATCCCCTTTATTTTTCACAACTCTTCCAAGGCATAAATTTTAGACACAATGGAAGGCTTAAAATTCATTGGAAACATAGGAGAAGAATGATACAAGAATTTGACCTTCTAGTTTCTTGTTCAAAAATAAAAAATATTCGCACATATAGATCTTTGCCTTCGACTCCAATTGGAAGAAATGGGGCTTGTCACAGGGATAAATTAGACAAATGAGCATAGTCCATGAAATATAATATTTTATTCATAAACATGAAACACAGAAGAACATGATAAAATTTGCAAAAAAAAAGACCAACGTGATAAATTTTTGCAAACATTCAAACGTTAAATACAAATTTTGTGAGCATTGTTGATAGGTCGATGGCTACCCAAGAAATGAATACATAGTTAATGCATTATAAGCCTCCACAGTCGACAAAATGACATATAATATGTTATTCATAAACATGAAACACATAAGCATATGATAAAATTTGCAAAAAAATAGACCAATGTGATAATTTTTTGCAAACATTCAAACATTAAATAAAAAATTTATAAGCTTTATTGATAGGTTGGTGGCTAATCAAGCAATGAATACATATTTAATGCATTGAATGCCTCCACAGTCAAGAAGACCTTGCTCAAAGCATTCAGTTTTTCCTATGATAATTCTTGTTTGTTGCAATAGTCACCTATTCCTTCGATTTAACTGTTCCATGTTTGTGGGTTATATAGCATATGTCATTTACTATAGCCATTTGTCCCCTTGTCCCTTGTAATAATAGGCAATACTTCTAGTTATCAAGTATCATAAACAGATAGACAAGTTGCTCACCAGTACTGCACTGTTCCTAGAATAAAGAACATGGAAGAGGGGAACCTAGAGCTAAAAAAAACAAGCTTTTCAAAAATATTTTTAACAATACAATTTGATTGGAAAAGAAACTATTTCAAATGTGGATTCATCAATTGCAATAGTAACTTGATGCAACTATATTCATTCTACAAATTCACTTAAGTTGGAGCCCTTGTCCTGATATCAGTATTTTTGCCCTGTTGCGACTAGAAGTATTATTTGCTGTTATAAGGCCTAATTATACAAATGGGTATAGTCAATGGCATATGACATGGAGCAGTTGAAGCCAAGGAGTAGGTTACTATTGCAATGGTTTCATTTGCAATTGAGAGATAATAAACAATTTATCTTTTTTTCTATTGGTTGGAGTAGGCCTATTAATCATTTTTGTTAAAGTAAATTAGGAAAATAGGACATTATATATTTTGCAAACATTTAATCACTGGGTGCAAATTATGTTAGCTTTGGCGGTGGGTTGATAAGTTCTGAAGCAACCAATGCATGTTTAATGCATTAAATGGTATGATTGGCGGATCAGAAACAATAGTCTATTAAATGCAAATTGTGCGAGATAATATGGTATTCATAATCATGTAACACAAAAGCACACGAAAAAATTATAAAAAAAATAGACCAAAGTGATAATTTTTTGCAAACATCCAGACACTAAATACAAATTTTGTAAGCTTTGTTGATAGGCTGGTAGCTATTTGTGCAATGAATATATAGTTAATGCATTGAATGCCTCCACAATCAACAAGACCTTGCTTGGAAAAATTTATTGTGTGCTTTTGTGTTTCATGTTTATGAATAGCATGTTGTATGTCATGGACTATGCTCATTTGTCTAATTGAAGTGGGGGACAAAGATCTATATTGTTGCAAATAGACTTGGTTCTTCAACACCAAGTTGTAAGGTCATATTCTTGTTTCATTCTCCCGCTTTATTTGCAATGAATGTATCTAAGAATTATGTATTGGAAGAGTTGTGAACAATAAAGGAGAACACTGGTTCAAGAATCTGACTTTCCAAATAGACAGATGGGCATAGTGAATGGCATGCCTTGTAATTCATAAACATGGAAGTATTTTTTTCCCAAAAGCATGTTGCTTTTGCAATCAGAAATATGCATAATTGCAATCATGGAATATGCAATTCATTGGTTAAATATTTGCCACAATTTATAGTCTTCCTACTCTCCTAATTTTCTTAAACAAAAATCAATAATAGACCTAGTGCATTAATCATGCATTCACTGTTGTAATGCCAACCAACCCGCTGAAAAAGCTTGTGCAATTTGCATCCGATGATTAGATATTTGCCAAAATATATAATGTCTTATTTTCTTAATTTACTTAAACAAATAACAATTGTCCAAAGATAAACCTGTCCTCTCCATAAAAAATTTGAACGCCCCCACCTCCCCCCCCCCCAATGTTTACTGTGAGACGCCCTATAATTTCCATGAGCCCTCCAGTAAAGAAAAAATAGTAGATATATACATCACAAACTGTTCCATTCTTTGGTAATTAAAAGTTCACTTTTTAACTGTCCTGCATCACGGTTAACTAGTTTAAATAGATTTTTTTCTTGATTTGGCATGAAAGTGTAGCGATTAATTTTATTGGCCCACAAACAAACAGATATGTCAAAAAATTTATCAAAATTTGAATTTTATTTTTTAATCAAAATAAAAAATTATTGGATAGTTGGTATGAGTTTTCTAGAGTCCAAAATAATTTATATCTATCAGAAAAAACATACATAGTTTAAATCAAAAACTCATAACTATAAATCAATGAGATCATCACAGACCCTAGATCTCATCTTCAACATGAAGACTCACTTGAATTGTAAAATTTATTCATTAATTAAAAAAATGAGAGGAGAGGTACAATGAAGGAAAACTCAAGAAATATGGACCGGTTAAAGGAGAGAGGACCCTAAAATAGCAGATTATGCAATGTGTTGCTCAAAATAATAGTAGTTCTTAGATTTTTTTAAATTTCATGGCAATGACATAATTTAATCACAATTACGACATACTGAACAATAATACAGCAATACCAAGAAACTAAACAAAGACCTGGTATGATGTTTAATGTTCTAAAATCTCTAAGTTTCTTTCACAGATTCTTAATCCTCCTCCTTGTATGCATGTGGCATGGAATCCTGCTTCTTGTAATTGCCTAGTTGATGAAAGGTTTGGTATGATAGCTGAATTTAGTTCTGGCCGCCCTTGACCGTGGCACCGGGAAAGAGTACGTAGGGGAAGGAGGACGTTCGAAGCTCTCTTTGTTTGTTCCCTATATTATAACAACAATTTTTAGAATATTTTTTTATAAAACTCAGAGCGTCGACCAAACTGATTGATTAAAAAGTGCATACCTCCCAAGCCTTCACTCGGATTTTTGCTTTAAAGTCATCCTCCGATAAGTTGCACCAGTCATGTTCAGATTGTTCAAGATAATCAATTTCTTTTCCATGAGCTCCCAAGGCGTCTTCTTTAGTGGGAAAATAACCAAGAGAAAAATTCATTTGATCCCACCTAAAAAAACACAATGTTTAAATGAAAAAAGATTGTAAATGAGAGGAAAGACATTAAAAATGTGCATACTACATCATATATGATTCCCATCTCTTGTGGCATTTATTAAAAGAAATGCCAGTTGTTCTTGTTGCAGCATTATGTAGAGTTTCTAGATTCAAATCAAATATTACAACATCGCCCAGAAGCTCTAGATTCGAAGCTGCATCACAGAGGCTATCCATACCCATAATTGTATTAGATGCATCATAGAGCCAGCTATCCCTCCACTAATAGACTTATGTATGCAAACCAATTTAACATTTTTCCTTAGAGAGGCAAAAAAATTATAAAAAAATGTTCATTGTCGCTGAAAAAGACCGAAATAATAAAAAAATGTTCCTTTGAAAAAGTTGAAATAATAAAAAAAAATTCATTGCCACTAAAAATGTTAATATAGATGATGAGCACAGATTGACAAATGAAACACAGAATCACAGTCCGACATTGTAACACCCCTTTGTTTTGCTCTTATGTTAGATTATGATGCTTTATTATTTTATCGTTTCTTATAGAGCGACATGGACTATGTGTGTGAAGAGATGTACTTTCTTTGATGTTATACTTGACATGCTTTATTTAGAATAATGTTGGTTTATTATAACATGATTATTGCTCATGAGTTTTATTAATGATGGAATTGTTAGTTTGGTGATATATATTGGTGAAGGGGACGGGATTGCATCACTCGCTTCCGAGCATCGTGCGATTCTGCGATTTCCTCTTTACAATGTGTTTTATGATGATTTTATATACATGTGCTATGGATGTCTCGGATACAGGTTTGCAGGTACATGACATTGACTCCACCTGACTTCACAGGTTTGAGTGTGTCGACCCAACGGTATGTTGATTGGGAGATAGTAGCTAGGTTACCTGTGTCAGGTCTACACCCTAGCCACTATGTGTCATCAATCCATGTTCAATGTGTCTTCGTTTGCCTTGTTTATTACTATTTAATTTTGTAAGGTTTATGTTATGGAAATAAATGTTAAATTATGCATTTAATGATGTTAGTATTTATTTAATTAATTTTAGATAATATTGATGTAAGCTTTCTATTTAATTTAATTAATTTAATTTAATTTATTTAGTAAGACAATTTAATCCTTGTGGTTAAATTTATTTATTAAGTAATTAAATTAATTGATTAAATTATTTATTAAGTGAATAGATTAATAGAATTAAATTATTTTGAAATTAAATTGAGATTTGAAATTATTAAAATTACTTTGAGAAAATATTTGTGGGTTGTTAAAAGATATTTTTGATTTGCCAGCAAGTTTTAGTTAATTAATTGGGTTGTTGGGGAAATTAATTCCCCAGAGTTAATTGTGGCTTGGGGTGAGGAAGCGGAAAGCTTCTTCATGGCAAAGCACAAGATATTTTTGGAGTCGGGAAATTTAGGGGAAGAGGATTTGCTTGCTTTGAAAAAATTTTGGGAAAGGTTTTGGGTTGTAGAAAATTGTTGGACATTTTTGCATTCCTAGATTTGTTTGGAAAAGATTATTGTTGTGTTGGAGTTATTCTTGTGCTCGGGAAATCTAATTGCTTGGAGGAAGCCATGGAAGCTTTGTTGGAAGCTTTGGAGGAGGATTTGCACCAGAAATTTCATTTACTCCAAAAGCATTGTTGGATCTAGGTTCTCTTCCTTATTTCTATTGTATTTGTTAAAAAATTTAAATGGGAATAATTTTCTGTAGAAAAGATTGTTGTGTAAGAATAATCTATGTTTGTAGCAAAGCTTTTCATTTTTTTAGGAAAAATTGTAAGGCTTTTATATTTGTAGATTTGCCATGGAAAAACCCAAAGGAAAACAATATAAGATTTAGAAAATTTATTGAAAGCTTCTATGTAGAAATTATTGAAAGCTGCGGTGGTGAAAATTGTTGAAAACCTCTGTAGGGAATTAATTTTAAACAATAGAAAATTTTAGAGGAAACGTGATTTTAGGATATCCTATGGGGAATCTGGATTTTTTTGTGGAAATTGAGACTTTCTGAAAAATTTGCACAATTTTGTTTATAACTGATTTTCGAAAAAAAATTCTTCCCAATTTATCTGAGAAGATGTGATCTTTATATATATATATATATATATATTATATACATGCATACAAATGTAAATATATTAATATATATACAAATGTACACATATATATAATATATATGTATATAATATTTTAAAATATATATATAAAATTGTCGTCCATACAACGAGATAATATTAATTGTATATTTAATGTATATACATTATAAGTGTATATATATAATTATATAATTATAAAATATAATTATGTATATATATATATTTATATGTATATATATTAAATATATATTTAATATAGTTTATTTTTAAATGGATATTGTAAAAAAAAATGGTTGCATGTGTATATATTTTACTTGGGAAATTGAAGGAAATTAGTAGCAGTGAAGTTATGTTGCTTTTAAAATTAATCAAGGGATTTGTTTTTGTTTAAGTTGGTTTTTCCCTTCTCTGTAATTAAAAATGCCATTAATTATTTTATTCAATTATTTTGTTAGGGCTATTTTTATCTTTGATACGAAATCGATATGAAAGGGAAATGGATTTAGTATATCCAAAAGTAGATTGTTTCCTTGCAATTGCCTTCAATGATTATTTCCTTTGTGTTCTTGGTTGGGAAATGGCATAAGTGAGTCAATTAGTTTGTAAGTCTTCTAGAGGTTCCTTATATGATGGGGTTGTCGTATTGTGATGTTTGTCTCCTTCTAAGGAGAGGCTTTGTTATGTTTGTTGCCTCCAATATTGGAGAGGGTTTTGGCATATGTTGCCTCCTTTGATTAGAAGTAGATTATGTGATTTGGTTCCTCCTTAGGTTGGAGTGAGTGTGTTTCATGTGTTGATAGTAAGAGAGTGAATCTTGATGGGGACCGAGATCGGTGAAGATCTGACGGGCAACTCATACACCTATATGGTGGCACTTCTCCTAGGTCAACTGTATGTTAGTTTGGGGAATGAAATTTTGTGTAAACTGGAAGCAATGTGACCTTGTGTTTGTTTGGATCTTGTGTTTGGTCGAGTCAGTATGAGTCGGCTTGTGACTAGAGGTTGTAGGTTTGGTCATGTATCCTTGTTACTATCTCCTAGCACGGGGGTTGGGCCTTCGGGTACCACTTGGTTGGGAGGAACGTGCGCCCTACACCGTTGGGTCCCCCTTGATCTTCAGTACGTGATGGCGAGGTTTTCCAGTGGAGGACTCATAGTGGTTCCAGTATTTATTTTATGCTTTATATTTATTTCAATTTAGCTCATGTAATTATTACCCCTCATTTGTATTCGAGGTGGATAATTGTATATGTAATCACATTTATATGTTGTACCTCATTCGGGGAATGAGAGATGTAACCTATCTATAGAGTTAATGTGATGTGAATTCTTATTGTAATCTTACTTGTAAGTTAATATAATCTGGAACTTGTTATATTTTATCCTATGTGTTATAGTTTAATGCTTGAATGAATGTATCTTATTTCATTTTGAGTATTTAATAAATGCTTTATATGTGAGTAATGTGTATGTTATGGTTTTAGATGTAATCTTGTCGTGTACCTTAGAGATTTTTGCGAATGTGTTGTGCATCTTCCTTGTTAATAATGCACTTTAAGAAGAAAAAATTGTACGCTTCCGCATTGAGTTGCAACTTCCTTTAGGGTTACGTGGCGGGGCATTACAGACGTGAAGTTGAAAGTATTCTTATTTTCATGTATGGTAGTATAAACTTTGATAAGAGATTCCTATCTTAAAGAAAGACATGTGTGATAGTATAAACTTTGGTAAGAGTTTCCATCAATGGAAATATAATCAATACATACAAGAATGCAAGTTGGTTTGGAATGCCCTATATAATTCTCATTCAATACATCAATTTTTTTTTGACAATTTTTTCTATCAAAATGGGGTTCAATATCATTTCACTATCTAGGTATTCCTCAACAAAACTTAGGATTATTGAAAGAATGAATAAAATTGTCATGAATATGGCTCAAACAATGTTATATTTTAAAGGAATATAGTCGTATTTTTTAGCAGAAATAGTAAGAACAATAATTTATCTATGCAATAGATCTCTTTCATCCACTCTTCACTAGACAACTCCATATGAATTTTGGTTTGGTTATCCTCCATCTATTCAAAATCTTTAGAATTTTAGCCCCACTTATTATGCTTTGATTCCCAAGGAGAAAAGAAGTAAGTTAGATCATCAATAACTTACTTGTCATAAATGTATTTTAAGGGGCTATTATGAACCTTCAAAAATATGTAGGTTGTATGATGAAGCTAATAAGAAATGTCTTATTACTCATGGTGTTATATTTTGTGAAGTCTCCAAAAATATTATGTGTTGAATGCTAATTAGAACACCATGAAAATTTATCATCTTTCCCTTGGAAAGAACATCCTTGTGAGATTATTTTCTTGTGGAGGAGGGGGGGATAAGTCATTTGGAACCAAATTTATAATCTCTAACTTAGTATGTCTAAACTTAGGATGTCCAAGAAGAAATCCCCTCTAATGAATCATTTCAAAATTCAAATGAACATGGAATTTAGGAAACTATAAAGCAACAATTAGATAATGATGGAGCCATTGATTAAGAAATGAAAGCACCAATAGTCCAAACTTATATTAGGAAATAAGATCAATAGGAAACTAATCATTACATATAGATAACATGTAACAATCGCCCCTCAATTGCTACGAATTTTTTTAAAAATCAATTCAAAACAAATACCAAACTTAATCAATTGAGCATCTTCCATGTAGCCTAGAAGTGATAACTTTAAAATTTCTTCATTCACCATGGTGGCTTCAACTCAACATTACCACTTATATGCTTACATAGGATAGTGGTAAGCTCCCAAGGTTAGGATCATTCCTAGACCTAGACCTAAACCTCAAGGGTTCATGATGACTCTGCCTACGTATCCCCTCGTGGGAAATAAGAGGCTTCATAGATTTCCAACCAATATTAGAAGGATTTCATTCTCTCTTGTGTGAGATCTCTGATCTCACCTTTAAACCATGACTATTCATTAAGTGTAAGCTATCAACTTAGCCCATTGTAATGTAATGATATCAACTCACCATCAAGTGTTGGTTTCATACCAAACATTACCAATTAGTAATGTGCAAATATACACAATACACAAGGGTCATGTCATTCCATAATCATCTGATTCCCATAGGGAGTGACTCGAGCATACATCACATATACAGGGTAACTAGCTCTTACAAATTACACATACACAAACTACTAGCTCCAACACATCACATATACACAATATCATAGTGACTAGCTCATACACACATCACAAATACAATGGTGATGAGCTCATGTGTACATCACAAGTACATCCATGACTAGCTCATATGTACATCTCAAGTACAATAGTGATTGGCACATACGTATATCATAAATACAATGGTGACGACCTCATGTGTACATCACAGGTACATCCATGACTATATCAAGCATACAACATATATATCCAGTGTGACAATCCACACAATAAATCACATGTTCACATTATAAAGAACAATTGGTAAAGTGGAAATAGATGCAACCTATTGCATGCCTCAACCCACTACCTAATTCACAATCACATAATCATGTGATGACAATAATCAAGCATCCTATACTACTTGATATCGTCACTAGCACCAATATATCAACATGCACAACCCAAGGCCATTTACACAACCACTTAGGGAGGCATTAGTATATAAACACACTCAATACACATAAGTTCTTATCACTTCATGATCCCAAGGGGCAACCTACCCCTGATAATCTAAGATACCAATTTCCACATCAAGATAGGCCAAAATTATAATATGAGGTTTGTCCAACTACTACCTACCTATTCTTCATTATAAACTCTCTTCCCTACAGTCCATCGGATGACTAAGCAATCAAGGACGGCCATCACTGGCATAGTATTCTCCTTGACTACTATCAATATCGAGCATCATAGTATTGCTCCTTGACTACTATCAATCTCTAGCATCATAACTTACTACTCGACTAATTTCAATCTCGAGCATAATAGTACTACTCATTGACTATTGTCAATCTCGAGCCTCATAGTACTACTCATTGACTACTATCAATCTTGAGCCTCATATTACTGCTCCTTGACTACTATCAATCTTGAACATCATAGTATTTCTCCTTCACTTATGCTTAGCACTATAACTGGAAGATAGGCTCCTAACGTAGAATAAGTAGATCACAATCGATTGAATTAGAAGCCCATACATAGTCATATAAGTCTGAGACTAATTTTCACATCACATAAAAGGATCACCTAGAACCAACACGAGACGAGACCAACTCAACATGTAATCACTACCAAGTTATCAATTTTTCTTAACTTTTTCATAACCATCTAATAACCATTTTGGCCCCATCCAAAGCCTTCTGGAGAGAGAAGGTCAAACCAATTGGGAACAAACCCAGAAAATGGGATTTATCCCCCCTAGACCCTCCCCTACAGCCTTGAGGTCACAGGGGCCACATCCTTCACCCAAGGACCACCTATGTACCCACTTCCAAATGGATCAAAGTCACACATAGTTCTCCTTATATGATCTCTCAAGGAAACCTACACACAAGTGTCCATAACCAAGTTTTTGTTTCCCTTTAACTATTAATAGTTAACAGTACCTAGGAAATCATAAGTTCAACATTTGACAACCCATACTATAACACTTCCCTTACACATATTGATGCCTTTAATTGAACTCTACCTAGTATTATTCATAAACCAACTTGGACATGCCAAGGTTTGTCTTATCCACCTATGGGCTAGGCTAATTAATCAACACAAAATTACCTTGTTCACACAACCCATGCTTTCATTTGAAATTCACTTAATAGATTCAATATAGGGTTTTGGTTAAGATTAGAATGTGATAATATAGAACATGATTTGATAATCTTAGATGTCATAAGTGTATTGGTTCTTGATATCTTGAACCATTATATTATAGTAATGTGGACCCATTAAACGAACTCATGTATGAGGGTAATCCTAGTAGAATAAATATCGCATGTCATTGTCCTATAACTATTGCTAATAATCATGGTAATTGACCATTAATGTAGTGCTTAGAATTGTCTTCTTAAATGTAGTGTCATATTCCACTATAAGTAAAAATTCCTTTCTAGGATTCCCAACCTTGATATAGGGTTTTCCTAAAGAAGCTAGGGACTAGCTTAACCAAGGACAATCATGTAGATAAAATAAATCACAATGGTATATGATTTTACCCATATGAATCAATTCAACATGCTAAGGTAATACATTACTAAGAACAAGGTTCTTTAGTTACCTCCATATAGGGTGGTCTTGATCATCAACCTTTATATACTTAGGGAACATTAACATATCATTATCTTAACGATACACTATAGGTTGTAATAGTTTTTGATAAGGAGTATTGTTAAAATCCAATCCATACTCATGCATTTGTGTATAAAAATTTAATAGAATTGCATTCACTCATAATAGAGCATAGGGAAACCATGGCTAGAATATTGTTACAAGGCCCCCTCTTCAACATGTAATAACATATTTCTTGTACAGGCAATTTATATTTTATATTTAGGACTTATCATTTTATGTCTAGCATGATTAGATTCCAAGACCTAATATTTCATGCCAATATTCAATATTTTTAGTACTAGACACAAAGGTGTCAAACATTATTACCACTCCCTACATAGAGACAATATATTTATCAATATGTATTGAACTATGATTACACACAAAATCTTACCTATGCATCATTAGATTGTTCAATAGCATGAATATAATAACCCTTAGTTTTTAGAAGTGAAACTAGGAGATAAGTACATGTCTTTTAGCATTAATGCGATAATACTATTATTTAATTATTTATTTTCATCCAATCTTAAGGAAACTCTAATTTTCCAAGAAGGTAAATTGTATTCTTCTTCTACTAGGTAATGCTTATGATAGGATTACTGAAATGTTGGGAAAGGGGATCCCTTAATGGATAAGGGGATATTTTGTCTATTTATACCTTTCCCTAAGAAATTTTATTAGTCCAAAGAGATCACAAGGTATAAAGATTGACTTTCAACCTCAATGGTGAGTCAATCAGACTTGGATCTCAATACTTAAGACAATAGGATAGATCTATCCCAAATTGAAATGATATACAATGTTCAAACTAAATGCATGTAATAAGGCCTAGAACATAAAATGCAAATTCTTGAAAGTACAATAACTAAAACCACAATTTGCAAGCAGGTTTGAGAAGGGTAAGGACACATGTACCAATCACCAAAAGTAGGTTTTGAGCTCTGTTGAAGGACAGGTTCGCCCTAGGGAAAATGGGTCCTATTTAGGGCTTTTAAAAATTCTTTTGGTAGTCCTCTAAGTTAGGATCTTAGCTTCTATTTTGCATAGGTTCCATTGTTGGAAGGTCAAAAATAAAATTTGTAATTGAGTTTTCATGGTTTGACAACAATGATGACAAATTATGCAATAATGCAAAATTTCTCTTCAAGATCTTCAATCCTTCTTCAACCTATAACTTGCACATACAAAGAGAGGGAAATGATGAATGAACACTTGCTACAACTCACCAAACTTTAAATGGATTCCCTTAGAGGATTGAAGACAAACACATCACTCCAAGGAACTTGATCTTGCTTTGCTTGATGGATTTGGACACTTGAAAATGCTTGGATGCTTTAAAATCAACAATGCATGTTAGCCTTCACAAGATGACACATGAACACACATAAGCTTGAACATGATGATAGGATCTTTATTGTTGCAACAAATGAATGATAAATCTGCTCTTGAATGCTCTTGAAAATAATATTTTCTCATATGAATATTTTGATTGTGTGTCTTAGATTTGAATTGATAAAAATGTAAGGAAGTTAAGGTAGTTGAATAACTTCCTACACTAATCTTGAAAAGAGAATAATGCAAAACTTAACAAATCTTTTCAATAGTTATAGAAACTTAAATAGAAATAAATATAAATATCATACATACCACAACACAATGATTTATGTGGAGAAAACCCTTTCGGGAGAAAAACTCCACACTCCAAAAGTTGCCAAATATATTTTTCAAAAATCACAAAGATTACAATATACTTGTAGAGCAAGCTTCTCACAGTAGTATCACCAACTAGAGATCCAGAGGCAACATGACTGCTATCAGACTCTCAAAATAGTATATCACAATTTGCAGCCGTCTTACAATGCCCTCATAAAATAGGGTTACCTTATAGGGCAAGTCAAGCTAACAAAATATCGACCGTCAAATTTGAGACCTAATGAAGGGGTGTAATGCCCCGCCAAGTAACCTTAAAGGAAGTTGCAATTAACATCATAAGCGAACCAATTTTTTTTATATAAAGTGCATTTAACATACACATTCACTTACTAATTAACAACAACCTCTAAGGCTACAAGGTTAGGATTACTTAAACTCACACATACATATTACATATAACCATAGCAATATGAACTGTATGAAATAAACATCATACATCATAAGAATACCACATAACATAATAAGATAATCAACCAAGATACAATCTCATAAATATTATTTTAATCCAATAGTTACATCACTCATTCCCAGAATGAGACACTAGTACAAATGTATTACAAATACATAACTCCACCTCTTACAAAAGAGGGATAAAGTATCATATACAAGCTGAAATATTATAATGCAAGAAATTACAATAAGAACCGCGAGCTGTCTATTTGGATGTCTCGCCACCAAGTATTAAAGATCGATGGGGACCCAACGGTTTTGGTGCATGTTCCACCCAACCAATGTGGTACCCGAAGACCCACCCCCCATGCTAGGAGATAGTAAAAAAGTAACATGGACAAAGATCTACTACCTCTAACCAAAGGCAGACTCATACTAACTCAAACTGACATAACCAAATAAATGCCATCAATATGTACAAATCCAGTTCAACTCAAGTACAACACAAGTACAAATCAAACATCATTGACATAGGTCACATTGCTTCCAGACATAAAATGGATCAAGTATGTTCAGAAAACCATACACATAAAATAATTAACAACAGTTGTCCTAGATAGAGTGTCATCGCATAGTAGTCATGAGATCTCCTCTAGGCATCCTTCATAGGCTCTGGCACAAGTAATTCTGGTGGCCTCAACTGAATCCCGGCACTCATACTCACTCATGCGGAATCAACTACCTCTCACAAGGACAAGATAGTTGATCTTGCCATTCCAGGCCTTCTCACTCATCCCAAGTCTAAACGAGCCCTTGTGTCTATGAGTGAGGATTAAATTATCTTGATTAATGTGAATGCATCCTAATCATCTAAGTACATTAATTTAATTATCACTTGATTAACTCACTTTTGAAGGTTACCCGATTTACCACTTTGGGCTCCGGCCCCTAACAAAAGCCACTCTTCTATTCGACAACACACACCCAAACAATCCACCAAGGGAACCACAAGTGCATACCAACTAGGCATCATAATCCACTCCAAAACAAGGAGGATACAAATAATATAACTCACTCCAAACATCGTGGAGGCAACAAACACATAGTCCACTCCTTTCACAGGAGGCAACAAGATGAAACCACATAACAAGGTCACTCCATACAAGGAGACACGGATCCCATAATCCGCTCCTAAATCAAGGAGGTGCAAACATCCCCGTTCATGGATAAAATTGAAAAGACACCATGCACTACCCAAGGGAAAGACAACTAGATGGCATAAATATTCAACAGCCCTTATCATCTAAGTTCTTCTGGAAGACTTATAATTTAGGACTAACACTAATCCCCAAAACCAACAATGCAACTTGACGACATAGCAGCAAAAGCATTTAAGTCATCAATCAAATCTAATATTTGGATTTCCTAAATCCATAATTATTCAATAGGTAGTGTTGACAAAGTCAAAGACACGATAACTAGATCATTTAAAATAATCATAACCCCTATTTCCCCTTTCATTATTGAAAATCTAAAACAATTAAACTTACTTCCCTTTACTAAATATAGAGAATTAAATCCTTTAAGATAATTATGAGGAAGATACTACTTTTGGATATACTAAATCCATATCTCTTTCATAATCCAATCACAATTATTCAATTAATCTAAATAGAAATTAATTAAATAACATAATTGATTGTCTCATCAATAAAACAACTTCTTAATTTACTTTTAAATCAACACAAATTCATGCAAGTAAACTCTTTCCATTTCCTAACCAAATCTTACACCTCATTCAATTTTCTATTTAAAACATTCAATCATTTTAATATAATAACATATTGTTTCTCTAACCATTTTCCATATACACCAATCAATCCATTTTTAAATCTCTATTCAATAATATATTGCATGCATCTCATTAAAATAAAATACGATAATGAATTTTACACTTAATATATATATATGCTCCATATTATATAGACACCAAATATATATATTAATAAATTTAATTACATATATTCTTTAATATTCCATTTACAATGACTAGATTACTCTATGGAACTAAATAAAACATAATAACTATTTACCTTTTTCAATATAGTTAGTTCCTAAATTTACTTTTAATGCAACCTAACACTATTGCAAACAATCTTTTCAATTTTCTATCCGGAGTCTATGTCTCTTCAACTATCCATTTAAAAACATGCAATTTCATCAATGTATAAAAATATCTTTTGGCTTATCTATTTGACCATGCATTCATATTGTTTCTAATTAAATCACATTAATTAAAACAAACATTTAAATATAAATATTTCTATAATTCTTCAATATATTTAAATATCTTTTGACTTATCAATTTTGACCATACATTCAAAACTTATCATTTAAATTCTTCATGCAGAGCTAAATTACGCGCACTTAAATAAAGCAAGGTAATTACTGATTGAAAATACTCATGGATATATATATATATATATATATATATTTTGATATATTTTCTTCAATCATATTAACAAAATAAATATTTCATTTTAAATCAAGTAATTATCTCTATTAAAAAATATCTTTCTCTATACATTTTCTACACCTACTAATTATTTCTTTTAGAACACTAATAATACCCAATTTGCAAACAGCAGAATAAAATAATATAAAATATTATTTATTCTCTCAAATGGATATATACCTTCAATATATATATACTAAATATAAATTAATATATTTAAATATATTTAATCATTAACATATCTTCTATTCTTTACAAATATCAAATTGTTTAATTCAAAATAAAATATCCCTTATCATCAATTTTCCAAAATATATATATATTTTTCCAATTAAATCAAATTAATAATTGGACCTTTTACACATGAATTTAAATTTCCACAATTAAATTTTAAATTATGCATTCTTTAAATCAAATATTTAACTCCTTCAATTAAACTTTAACATGCCATTTTAAAATAAACAATAATTTTCCCATACGTTTATAATTTTAATTCCATTAATCTAATATACAAATTTTAATTAAAATAATATAAATAAATATAATACTTTAATATTATAATAACAATACTTAAAATATCAATATTTATAAATATCAATTTATTATTATTTTATTTTCAGAGCAGCCATGGAAAAATAACTTAACAACAGTCTCATGTTTCAAGCATAACTCAAAAACTACGATCTAGGTATTTGCGATTTTTGGACAGGGGTAAGAAAATTTTAAAATGCAAAACCCTTTAAATTTCTTAACAACCCAGTTTGTGAAAGTGAAGTTATAGGCGACGCAACTAGACCATTTTACCATGAAAAATATAACTATACTGCAGATTTTAAAATCCATTTTTTAATAATAAACAGAGGGTTTCATTTTCTAAAAACATTCTAAATGCATTGTTCAATCTCTATGTTTGATTTCAATAACAACAAAATCGATTTCCCTAAATAATTTAAATTCAACTAAGGTTTTCACAATTTTCACTCAAGAATTTTCACAAGCAAAGGCTGTAAATTTATTTAATTCTTTTCTTCTAATATCAAGTTTGTTTTCTAAAACAGATTTAACAAACAAATCTTTAATCACTACTATTTAAAAAAACAATCAAGAACAATAAAACACAAAGAGGAAAACCTGGTACAAGAAGCTACAGGAAGAGATGAATTTCTGATGCAAGCCTCCTCCAAAGATTTCCTGAATTTTTTTCAATCCTCCAATGAATTCAATCCAAAACCTAACAAATGCAAACAATCTTTCCTTCAATCAATTCTACAATCAAAACTTTCTTCAAACCCTTCTTGTGCAAATTTTTCCAAATTTCTTCTTTGTTGTAAAAATGCATCTTTCTAAAAACTTTCTGCCCTAAAATTAAAACATGTAGACTTTATAAATCAAAAATACCTAATTCAACCCTAATTCACATTACATGCAAATTAGATATTTCAATTTCAATTTTACAACCCTAATTCACATTACATGCAATTTAGATATTAATTTCAATTTCAATTTCAATTTAAAATGCAATTTCAAATAATAAATTAATTTTCAAAGTTGCAACCAATTTCCCAAATAAACATTTAATTACAATTTATAATTTAATTCCCACACGTTGAAATTAAATTCCAAATTTAATTTTAATTCTTTTATTTCCTTTCATTCTCTTGCATCACGTTTAATTAATTAATTTAATTATTTAATAACTAAATTCAACCCCTTGAATTGAATTTAATTAATTAAATAAACTAAATATAATTAATTAATTTAAATATAAACTTTTATCCACATTGCATTATTTAAATTAAATAACCATCAACATGATTTAAATACAATTATTCTAAATATCTATTTCCAAATCAAGAATGCTTCAAAATTAAATAATATCAAAATAAGACAGACAATGACTCGACACACACAATGGACGACACACTAAGGCTAGGGTGTAAACTTGACACATGTTACCTAGCTACTATCTCCCGTTCAACTTAACCGTTGGATCGACACACTCAAACCTGTGAAACCAGGTGGAGTCGATGTCATGTACCTGCAATCCTGCAACCAAGTAAACAACATCATATAATATATCCAACATATAATACACACCGTGAAGAAGGAATTACGGATTCGTAGGGCGCTCGCAAGCGAGTGATGCGAACCCGTCTTCTTCACCAGTACACTCATCGAAACTGACACTTCCATCATAATAACATCTCATGATAATTCTACAACATCATTAATCCATAATGCATGTGAAACAATAATCAGATAACTACATCCCACAATAATAGTTGTCGCTCAATAATAGCGATCAACACATCATAACAAAATGTATCCGGTATCAAAGTAATTGCAACCAAACATAGCATAAAACAACTTGAACCAAAATCAAAACGGAGGGGTATTGCAAGGGGACCCCCCACGCCCCCCTTGTCACTTACATATCGACAGTACCTTATGTAATTGCAATGTTGAGACACATTTTCCCAACAAATCTCTCACTTGTTGAACACCTTGCAAGAGCAACGAGAGGGTGTATAAACATCATCTCTTAATTGCTAGGGGTCGAAAGGCCCATAGTCTCTAAACACCATCTAAACTTATATGTCTTCACAGGCTTAGTTAAATAATCAACAACATTCATCAAAGTCTCTACCTTAGCCAGCTTCACCCTACTATCTTCAGCCATATATCTAACAAAATGATACTGTACATCAATGTGCTTGGTATTGGCATGAAATATCGAGTTATTAGCTAGACAAATTGCACTTTGACTATCATAATAAATTATCATTGCACCTTGTTTTATTCCAATATCTGAACACAGTCTCTTAAGAAAAATGACCTCTTTAGAAGAATGAGTAGTTATCATATACTTAGCTTCAGTAGTGGAGAAAGCAACCACAACCTGTCGCTTACTCATCCAACTAATTGCACCACCAAATAAAGTAAACACATTAGCGCTAGTGGAGCATCTGCTATCAACATAAAAAAAATTCTATGAAGGCTAAAATTTTTTTTTTTTTTAATTTAGCTTTGTAACTACAATATCTAGTATGTTCATTTGGTTTCATAGTATTTTATTGAATATTTTTTTCTTAATTAAGTTTTGAAGTCAAACCAATTACAATTTAGACATAGGCGGACCGTAAACAACGTGACTTTTTTTGTATGTATTGAAATTCAATTTTTTTATGAGATCAACGACATCAATACCTAGCATGGACATATTTTTCAAAAAAATAAAATGATAATCTACTATTTTTCCACATGTGCAAAACAAAGAGCTTGATTTTTGATGAAAAACCTATGTTTAATTAAACTAAAAAAATACATAATAAAACAAAAATATATTAAAATTGTATTCGATGGATAGCTCGTTCCGAGGACTACCATCATCTAATTGGGTCTGTGAAGTTTCCTCCATTTTTATCCTCAACCTGAACTTCGAAAGGAAATTTTTTGTAAAAATTTGGTAGAAGAGGGGGAGAAGGGAAAAAAAGGGGGGTTCAAGTGAACCCCCCTTGACCCCTTCGAGCGAAGGAGGGTTCACTCGAAGGGGGGTTCGAACAAACCCCCCTTTTTTTGAATTTCCCTTTGTTTTCATTAAAAAAAGGTGTCAAAATGGATGACATCACCAAAAGGGGTTCACTCGAAGGGGGGTTCATTAGGAAAGAGATCACAAGGTGTAAAGATTGACTTTCAACCTAAATGGTGAGTCAATCATACCTAGATCTCAATCCTTAAGACAATAGGATAAATCTATCCCAAATTGAAATGATATGCAATGTTCAAACTAAGTGCATGCAATAAGGCCTAGAACATAAAATGCAAATTCTCGAAAGTAAAATAACTAAAACCACAATTTGCAAGCAGGTTTGAGAAGGGTAAGGACACATGTACCAATCACCAAAAGTAGGTTTTGAGCTCTGTTGAAGGACAGGTTCACCCTAGGGCGAATTGGTCCTATTTAGGGCTTCTAAAAATTCTTTTGGTAGTCCTCTGAGCCATGATCTTATTGGAGTTGAGAAAATACAACACCACAGGAGCCCAATGACCTCTGCAAGCAAATAACATGTTACAAGGAGAAGCAAAAAGAAGCAACGAGGGAAATGCTCAAGAATGTGGAGCAATGTATTCACCTGAAAATGTAAAATGAATAATAATACAAAAGATAGTTTTCAACCACATATAGATGAAAACCCTAAAAAGGAAAACCTTAGGCTTGCACAATAATAATTAATAAAGTAATTAATTATTATGCACCTAATGTTAGCTTAAGTGAAAAGAGGTAAAAGGAAACTTGAAGTAACTAAACAAATATTGTTTAATTAATAAAGTAAATACCCAATTACTCTAACACCCCCCCTTAAGCTAGACATACGGAGAAGCTAAAACCTAGAAGAAGCTACTGAAAACAAAAGCAATGGGTCCCGGCAACAAGGCCAGATCAGGTACCCATGTACAAAATCAATGCAAACTAAATGAAATGGGGTAAAGGAGAAAACCTAGTGGGAACAAAACTCCTCCCCAAAAATAGAATGCAAGGAAGGAAAGCAATGCACTAATGAAAGAAGGATAGGAGGTGGATAACATTATACCCCTTATAAACAAGTTCTATCATATAAATACATGTACAATGGTCTCCATAGGAGAGATAGAAAGACAGAAGAAGGCCCCCCCACAATGAAGAAACTCCTGTTACAATGGTAGATGTTTGATGTAGAATCCAAAAGGAGATCTTGAAGCGGCAAATGATATTCCTCCCCTTGGGAAGAAACGAATCCAAAGGACAATGTCGAAGAAACCCTGTGAAGAAGGATGAACCAATCTGTCTCAAGATGTGTGTCATGATAGGATGCTGAAGAATCTCACTATCTGAACTGAAACAAATGATGCCAAAGCCAAACTAAAGTGGAGAATACTGAAATGCAACCTCTGAATGCATGGATAATGGTGGGCGAACAGTGATAACTTGACTGTCAAGGTAGAGGAGATGAATGTCCTCAAAATAATCCTCCAAATCTACAATATAGGACTCAACAAACAAGAAAGATATGTCTGCAACATAAGATTCCAAAGTAGCTATGTCTGGAAGATGTATGATTCCCTGTTGCACTGAATCAAGAACAAAAGAGATGCTGATGAAGTCTCAGTCTAAAGAGTAGGAATTGTGAGACAAACCTCTGATCCATCGGAACAAGTAAGGGTGTCTAAATACTCAAGCTCCTCTAAAGTATCATGATCAAATGGTGTATTCTCTCTCCAAGCAATGGGTAAGAGACAATCTGAAGCAGGATCCTCTGGGAATGGAGATAGAATAGGGTCTCCATAGATCTCCCAAAGACGTGTCCAAAGTGGGTGAGGACAATCAATGTCCGATATAACCAACACAGTGTCATGATCAACACTAGATAATATAAGTCCTACTATGTGATTTCTAATGATATCCCATGCTAATTTTCCCTCTAAAGTTGTTGGTTCAGGTATGACATCATACAAATAAGGCAAAATATTAAGCCACCTATAATGTGTAAGTATACCCTTTGCCCACGACTCATAATTACCCCGTTCTAGAAGAACAACTGAAGGGTGAGTAGAAAAACCCATGATAACTCTTCAAATAAAAAATTCAGAGACTAATGATCTCAGCAATGATAAATCATATCAATATAACCCATCCAACGCAAACAAACCCCATGTAGGAGCCAAGATGACCAAGAAATTGAGCAAAGTGTAAAAACACACAAAGCTAAATAAAAAATACCTGATAAATATTCTGGTAAAATAGACTATAAATCTATAAAGATCACTGTAATACCTTTCCAACGCCTATTTGTTTGCGCAAAATGGAGTTCGGACGCAAAAGATACGCCCTTTGGAGTGAAAAAACCATGTTCTGACTTTGACCAGAAAAAAGAACTGCAAAACTAAAAAATAAGTAAAAATTACTAATACCACTAGAACGGCGCCGAAACCAGCTTTCCGTCCATATCTCGTTTTCAAAAATCCGAGAAAAAATGCCCATTTTATGCCCGATTTAGCGCAAGCTGCTCTAATGTGCTAAAAAAAAATGTTTACAACCCTCAAGGGCTAAAGTCTTCGGCCCCTGGTCACATGGACGACCAGGGGACTGGCGGCTGTAGACCCGCAGTAACCCATGTGACCGGGCTGTGGGGGTTTGAATCCCACGAGGGCTGGAGGGGCCGACAGAAGTTGGCGAGCCCGCTGAGTCGTCGGTGGTGAGCTCGGCAGGGTCGGCCAAGCTGGGCGAGCGCGGAGGCGGCCAATTTGGGTGAGCACGGCGGGCAGAGTGGCCGGTGGATGGAGCCGGTGGAGCGCGGGGCAGGCGCAGCCAAGCGGAGAGCACGGGGCGACGGAGCGGCGCGACAGCAGGGAGCTCAGCACGAGGTGGGTGGCGCCCGAACAGAGCGCAAGCGGTGCAGTGGCCACTGGGCGGCTAGGCGATGGCGCATCGG